>JAVTVY010048682.1:0-23976 GCA_036873755.1 Hanleya hanleyi
GTATGTGATCGAATACCCTTGACTTGGCCAGTTCAGTGAGGACCAATTTGACGTCGTCTGTTTTGTTGACAGTTGGACGTGTTTTCCGAGCAGGTTTAACGCCACATTCATGCGAGATATTGTCTCTGATGGAATCCTGTACCTGAATGGTCAATGCTGCCTTTCTAGCACTCAGATATGTGGCGTTAGCACCTTGAACATGGATTTTCTTCTTGACGGTCTGATCAAGAATTTCTACAAGATTGTCATTTGGGATGTTCTTGTCAATACCACCAGCAGTGTTGGAAGTACAATTCCATTTGTACTCCATGGCTTGTTTCGGACTCAGAAGAGATATACAATAGGCTACAACCAAATTCGGTATTTGGTGTGCTGACCTACATCAGCACATAACCTTTCAAATTTGGTATTTCGCAGGATCCGGTCACCATCTCCAAGCTTGAATGCATCCTTGGTATCTCGCAGGAGGAGTGCACATTTCATGAAAGACGATCTGTAAACAGCAATGTGGTCGACTTGAGCATGGGCATCTTCGGTATCAGTTATGAGGTCCCACTTGTGCTCCTTGATCAGATGATTTTTTAACCACCCATCGGTCTTGTATCGCTTCCCGCAGTTATCATGGCTGCAGATGTATCTTCTCTCCACAGTGTCGTACATTTTCTGAATTCTGTCACTTTGCATCTTGATTTCAGCAGCTCTGTGTCCAAGTCCCTTAATTACTGTCAAGATGAAGAGAAATGCAACTTAAACTATGGCAAGAAAATAACTTGAGGAAAAACCTCTAAAATCACACGACAAACTGGAGATACATGTACCATGTGTTAACTCATATGCGATGATAGTCAAACCCTACAGTAGTACCAATAGACAAAATAAATATCCACCATGAGCATTTCGCTTGGGAATGAGCATAAATGAACAATTTAATTTCAGAATAATCGATGATATATATTACCATCTGTTGCCTTCACATATTTGTCTAAAATCGTCTTAGCGATGCCATGGATGTACTTGAAGTTATCTTCATCACATAGGATAGGAGGTTTTGGTTTGGAGGGATGGCTATCCATATCTTCCATGTCCAACAGGTGCATACAAGCGCCAACAATATAACTGTCTAGGGTGTCCTCAACGAATGACAAATGAGCCCTGAAAAAAATAATGAAAACATAGATGCACGGATAAGTTAAAGATTAAGCAGCAAAGTTCAGGTTTATTTTGATATAATAAGTATTTTCTCACACAACAGAATGATTGGGGATTACATGTAAATTACAGCAATATGTTTTCTGTATATTCAGTGAAGATTGCTCAAACAATAACTACATACATATGTTGAATAAATATCTACATGTAAAGAAAATTATATTGAGACAACATTTTTTCAATTAAAAACATTGCATCCATTCTGCAGAAAGGGTGGGTTTTTATGATTATTTATAACAATATTTGGGGACAATTGATGTCATAAAACTCACCTATATGAGCTAATTACGTCGTCAGGCCCCTTCACATCCAGTCTCGACATGACATTGCGAAGCTGATATAGTGTTCCAGCGTCTTGTGCTGAACCCGCTTTGTAAAACCTCTGATATATGAACTGCACATGTAAATGGAAAAAAATTGGTATGAAGTTTTGGGTGATTAAAGACATATATAGGAAAAGCAAGCCATTGCTGAAAAAACTGGAGCTAATATTATCATTTATTAACAGAACTCAGAATGAAAAATATTTTAAACTGCAAAAAAAAGAACTTATCAGTTTATTTGTACAAGGTCCTACTAGAAAGTTTATTAATATGCTCAAGGGAGATAATAACAATAAATCAATAGCCTACTTCCCAACATGTATCTACCAGAATTAGAATGTTCTGTAAGCTTAAAATCATGTATTGTTTGACACTCAACAGTTTGCTGAAGTTCTGCAATGGTTTCAGCAATGATGATAATCAGAACATGAAAGAGGAATATAAACATGCAATAACACATGCAATGACACATGCAATGAACAAATCATGAAACATGCAAACTCTTGAACTCTGTAACAGAAACCAACCTCAACACTGTGCGGCAACTCCTACTGAACACAACTTCAGAACAGAAACTGAACTCAATGATAGTATACCAATAAGAAGTTCATCATTCTATGAAGTCCTTCGGGGCGATGCACTACTCCTTTCCGCCTTGTGAAATCAGTCGGGCTGTTCAGCATAGCAAGTTGAGCTGAATAAGCTATTTCGTTTGTAAGAACATCTCCCCCAAACACTTTCTTTTTGATGACCAAGGGATTATCATCATCAGTGTGAGAGATGTAGTTTTCATGGATATGTTCCAAGATACTGATCATGTCATCTGATTTATTTTCACTTTTGTCCAACAAATCTAATATTGTCAAATGAGATTTTTTACAAGTTTGGTCCATGTATGGGTGATCAATGTATGCTGAGAGCCAGCAAGCAAACTCCTGACAGTGTGTAATATACTTTACGAGGACTTTCATGGTGTGAAAGGTCAAGTGTTCATCAAGACTATTGCAGTCTTCAAGGCCAAGAATGAAGGTACTGTTTTCCAGCCTTGAATTGTCTGCCTGTGGGCCATCATCTGGTAAATTGGGAAAGGTGATCCGATTTTCCACTCCGACTAATAGAAACCAATGCCAGCTCTTGCGTTGGCGGTCTTTGGTCATTTGTGAAGGATTTCTGGTGATATCTATGTTGTCCCCAATAATTTGGGCAGATTTTACTGCAGCTGCAGGTTGTACAGAACACTTACCAGGCCCAATGTCTGTATTGAAATCTTCCTCTTGTTGTGCCTTTTCATTCAACACTAACAGTTGGATGTGTTGTCTTTGGCTCTCTTCAAGGTTAGTCCTTGTTCTTGCCAATGCAGATGATCCAACATACAGTCCCAATTTATTCACTATGTTAATGGTCTGTGAAATATAATCAGTTGAGAATTATGGGCATATTTTTATAGTCAATCAACATGATTCAGAATGTCACAATATGTATACTGTACAGTAGGATATAAGATATAAAGAACACTGTACTAATTCAAGGGAGGCAACCATCAATCACATCTAGCCTGATTGTGGAAGAACAATGGTTGTCTGTCAGAATGCATACATGTACAACAATGAATAGATTTAAACTCCAGGATCATTGAGCTGAGTTGGGCAACTTATAACTGACAGTTCTCCACTGTTACTCACCTGATCTGTCGCTCCACCGTGATCTAGGACTTGGGTAATGATGTGATGAAGACGAGACATGTGCTTGTTTCTGCATTTCAGTATGATGGCAGTGATAGCAGCATTCATTTTCTCTGAATGTTTGGTAAGACTGTCAATGATTCTGTACAGTGAAGGAGCAGAAGTTTTTATCTGAATATTGAAAGACTCAAATTGAAAACTCTGCAAATCGGAACTCAAGATAGCATACAGTTCAGAGCTTCTTCGGCATAAACTGATACATCCTTTGTTCAAATTCTTCAACATCAGCTCCTCTATGGGTTTTTGTAATTTCGAATTTGAAATTTTCATGCCAAGAGTGGTGAGTGAGTTGCCTTTGGCCAAACTCTTCACAATGTCTTTCGCCTCATTTTCCTTTACAACTTTCGTCTTGACTCCCTGCTGATCTGTATCTCTGAAAATAACCTGAAAAAAAAAATTAAAAAAAAGACAGGTCACTAAAATAAGAATGAATAGAACAATTTGCACAAATTTAGTTTGATTCAACAACGGATAATCTGTATTAAATCTTAAAAGCAAATTTGTAAACGGTTTACTCGTAATCTCACTTATTGTGGGACGGGTATATGCGACTTTGTTCTAAATTGAGGCTTATTTGTGTAAAATCCTCTGGAATTGACCTATAACATTTTATGAAGGGAATGTTATGTATTCTGATTGATTATATTATCAGTTTGCAGTGATTGAGTGATCAACCCCATTCAAGTATTTAAGTATTTCATACAGAATAAGCCAATTGATAAAAACCAAAATCAACTAAAAATTTATACTGGAGTGTAACAGAGTCCAGATATTCCACCGAGTAGCTTTACGTGGCGAAGAAGTAAGTTAATGTTACTCCGATTAAAGGCAGAAAAGCCATATGTTTATCAATATTTCAATATAGATTAGGCCTATGGCTTTTGTGTTTTTATTTGGGAGTAACAATACTTCTTTACAGTGCAACAGAGGATGGTGAAGATTGTATCCAGACTAGATAAATATACAACAGTATGGACTGAGGCATGAGTGTGGTGATGAGAATGGGAATTGAACAAATAAATTATGATTGCCAACCTTCACTTTTCCAGGTGTAAATTCCTTCTTCTGTTTGGTCGGTAATTTTGGGACCTTGTCATCTTTTGGTTTGGTGGGAGTCATTAATACCAGTCTTTTTCTCGAGGCTGTTCCCATTTCCACACCAGAGTCTGACTGTGCTGGTAGGGTATTAACTGGATGCTGTTCTCCTCCTGTAGCCATGGGAACTGCCGTCGCCGCTTCTTCTCGTCTGCTCCTAACGCTGAGTGGAGTATCATACTTGGGTGGAATTTTCACTTTCCTTGGTGTTGGAGTGTGAGCTATCATCCGTTTTCTTCCGCTCTTTTGCGGTGTTGACGACTCTTCTGCATTTTTGTGGTCTAATGTTGACATATTTTCGTCTCAGTTCCGTCACGAGTTCGTTCTTTTGGGCTCTCAATGAGGCGAGCTTGTGTATCAGATCGTAGTCAAGTTTTGCCAACCTGTTGAGTTTAGTGAAGCAATGATCACACACGTAAGGCTATTCGAGTTTCTACTGGAGTCGCTTCACTCCAGCAGGGAATTCCTGACTTCGGTGAGTGGAGCTGGCACAAAGATTGCACCAGTACATGGCACCGCTATGGACCACTCTCAGCGACACTTCTATGGCATATGCCATTCTCATGCACTGAGGCTGACTCAAGGCATGCACGGGAAGGTGCAAATGCAACTGTGCTGATGTCCGATACATGACCCTCTGCAAATGCGAAGGCGGGTGCGTTAATAACTTGGGCGATGATGACAAGTATTATTTATTGCTGGCATCATAGAACGCAAGCCACAATGCATAGGTAGTAAAAGTAATCATTGGTATACTGTTGCTTAAGCGGTCTTTGTTTTGTATTTTGAACATTTAAATGCACGTAGCGGCATGGTTATAGCATTTTGTCAGCAGATGTCATCCCCGAAGTATTTTAGTAACATTTGTTCCTGAATAATCTTCTTTCGATTGTTTTTAGTAGCAACTGTTGATCTTTGACCTTTAATTCTCAAATGAGGTGACCATGACCTCAAATCGTCAAAATAAGGTCAGAATCTAATTCTCCGATGCCGCAAAGCCCTATGGTATTATTTGTGATTCTAGCCCTTTTGATGTTTCCTATAATTGACCTCCAGTTGACCTCTGTTTCGGGGGACGTCTGTCATATGAACCTCACATGCAATATTGCCTCAAATTGTCAAAATATGGCCAGATTCGGGTTACTCAACCCCGAAAATCGATAAAATGAGTAAGTTTGTATATCTCAACTAAAAACCACTAAAAATGACGAATTTGACCCAAAAATGACCTTCAGGGTGACCTTGACCTCAAATCGTTGAAATAAGATCAGAATCAGATTTCCCGACTCCGATAACCACTAAAAAGTTGTATTATTCATGATTCTAGCCATTTTATTGCCTGACCTCTAACCCGGGTGGCGGCCATAATGAATTTCGCCAATATGGCGGCCCCAGGGGGCGACTACCTTGGCGCCCGTCAAAAATCGAAAAGGTATGGTATGGGCGACATATGGGCCAAATTTGGTGCTTTTGGAAGAATCTGAACCAAACAGTCCCTTTCATGCCCTAACAGCCCCGACTATAAATCCCTCCTCTATATAGGAGCACCTCCGTATAGGAGTACATATTAATATACAATCAATTGGAACCACTCAAACATTTAAATCTCAACTATCGTGCTGTGAAGTGAACATTTATACAAATCTACAATTGGACGAACTAATATACTGAAAGTGCTGTGAAAGTCTACGCATGTGAGCTTCATAGTGGTGTATGTGGTGTACTACTGTGAGTGAATTTTATATAGCGGTCACTGAAAGACACCCAGGTACTTTATTCCCCAAGTGCCTCCGCTGGCGAAGGTCTAGCGTAGCAACTAGTTCCACCATCAGTCCATATTACCCTGGACCCCGAATCAGTCCAGCGCCTTGTGAATAGGCGAGTATATATATCAGCGGTCAGTGGCGAGGGGCGAACCTACGCCAGCTGTAGCACTCCGGGTCAGAGTCAAACACTCTAACTACTTCGGCCACGACACGCTGAATGGAAGAAAAGGAATGCACATTGAATTATATAATTTTTATTCAAAATTTAGACCTCAGTTCAAAGCTGGGTTGCTCCCATCTGTGTCACAATAACCTATGCATAAATCCACTCCATATAAGGATAAAACAACATGAAATTAATAATCATCGGATCACCTGTAAAAACTCAGATGTTTGTTCTACACACAAAAAATATCCAAAATGCCTTTTGCATTTGAAACTTTAATGAAGTAAATATAATTAGGATAATTGAGTCATTGACAGGTTTTTTTTCAGTTTTCATATGTGTGGTCCTGTAGGACATCATCTAATTGTCCTTTCTTATAGTCAGTATCTCCTGGATTGCCCTGTTTATACTTTAAATGTTGATAGATTTTAGCTCCTGTTTGCTTGAGTTTTCGCTTTGTCACCACAGGCCTATTTCGATAGTTTTTATGGTAGTCTGAGTCAATGTCTATCTGCTTTAAACTTTTTGCAGCTCTAGGTGAGAGAGAGACTCCCAAGCATCCAACTTATTGTTCATCCTGTGGATGGTTGATGATGCTTGACCAGGAAGATTTCCAGAGAAATTCACATTCTTGGGTAAGGATACACTAATAATTATAGATCTGTTGATGGCTTCACATTTCTGTGTGTCTGTATTGAATCTCTGTTGCATCAGAGCACTTTCACTTAATTTCATTTTCAGAATGTCCTGGAGAATAAATTTGTCATTTTCAGTCATATTCAGATAGGAGATTTTGTGTATGGCAAGGAACATGGATCGCAACCACCAATTATTCGAATGGCCTCATCCACACACGAAAGAATTTCTCCGACAAGGTCATACATGTAAATATCAAAAATGGCAATAAAACATTTTGAAAAAAAACAAAAAAAACTTCCTTCTCTCTTTACCCTTCATGTTGATTAATGTAGCAGAGATGAGCAAGTGATCATCAGATATGGTGTCATTGGATTTTATTCCCATTTGTATATACTATTTTTTTCTCTGCAATCTTCCATGCTTTAATGTTTGTATATAATAGCCTAGACATTTTAAGTAGTCATGATGCAATCTAAGGAATATATTTCCATAGATGTATGATTGATCTTTCAAAGGAGACAATATGTATACATTGATCTCAGCACATCAAGGGAGACAACCATACATGAACTGGTCTTGAACACCCCAAGGAAAACAACTGCAGCTATATCAGCTCACATATCTGCATTTTAACCGGAGATGGTTCATGATTTGAATGTAATCCTCAACATAATTACAAACGAGAGATCCTGAAGGATTTTGGCGCCTACCATTGCCCGATAATTGTAAGCTAATGACAAGAGGATCTATTTGTCCATTGTCACTAAGAACAAACAATTGATTTGTAATTTTGTTTACAGAATTTCGAATCTAAACGAAAAAGATTGAAAAAGGGACACTATTCCAGACCTTATTGTTTGCTCTACATGTATGCTTTCAATACAGCTGCACCTTTGGCGGATTACCCCGAAAGGCGACATGTTGGGGTTCTCAGAACGCTTGTTTTTATAGATGTCATTCTCAATAAATAAGGCCATGATAATTATAACAGTCTCACACCACTTGATGAACAAATGACTACTTTTCATCTGCATGTAATACTTTGGATAATCTGACATTTGTAATCCTGATCAGTTTGAAGGAAGATCAGTGAAGATAACTGGAATTTCAGCAGTTATCTTCCTTGATGTAGCAATGTAACATGCAATGTTACCCATCTTTCAAGTTGGATTTTCATTTCACTGATATGGTAAAATCTTTCTTCATATTTTTCAGACTACCAATGGAAACAGACGAAACTAGTACAGTAGCTGATTTCCCACCATGGCATCCTCAGACTGACTGGATGGAGTCTTTGATCATGATAAATATGGTGCGTTATCAGAGAAAGGCTTGAACCACACTTCTTTGTTTCTTTCATGTAGGTAATCTGCTGATGTGCAAGATTGTCCTATATTTGTCCTATATTTTCAGTAAAATGTCCTATATCTGTCCTGTATTTTTATAAGAAAAAAGTCCTATATTTTGTCCTATATTTCGACTAGTCACAATTTCAATGATAGAAGTCTGCCAGTCACACAAAACTGGACTCTTTAGGCAACAATGGTAATGACGAAAATTGGTCACTGGGTAATGATTTTTTTTTGGCCAGCTGGATCGGCAAGGCCACCGGAAGCCACTAAAAGGGGCTAGAAGATTAGGGCCGGCTATGGGAACGAGATTATTATTACATACAAAATCAAAATGTCGTCATAGATGGCAACAGCAAGTTTTATCGAATGAACTCCAGTCAAAACTGATACATGGTAGATAGAAGATTATTAAAATCTTCAATATGAAGGTATTTTGTTGGGTTATATAAATTAACGATATTGACCGTTTTAATGTTTTTCAGAGTGAGCTGTATACATGACATTCAATAGTCTTGAGTACAGATAATTTAATATTGGTATAAGCAATATTATTTTTAATAAAAAACGTTAGCCCACCTTTAGCAATAATGCCATCGTCTCTGTCCTGACATTGAAATTTGTAATATTTCTTTTAGAAAGGTTTCCTGTATGCTTAAGATATCGGGTTGTTTTTCTAAATTATATAAGTAATGTCTGAATTCAAACCCGTGAGCAATTCACTTTAAAATATTCTATTGGGAAAATATTTCTACTGAACTACTACCACTGAATGATTTTTATTTTATTTTATCAATTTCGTTTTATTCAAGACTGAAGACACCCAAAGCAGTGAAATTCATTTATATTAAGCAAATACAATTCAATTCTTTATTGGCACAGATATGCTGAAATACAGCTAAAGGCATTAACAAAACAACAAATTAGTTATCATCATTGTGACGAGAGAACAATAGGCTGAAGAATACACATTATCTTATCCTCAATAAGAGTATATATATAAGAGGACGAAATAATGCACCTGAGACCTCTGTCTATAGCATAAAAGAACATAATGCTACTCCCCATTCAGGCCTTGCCTATAATTGTTAAACTGATAAGCATTAGTCACCCTCCAAACAAAGATCTGTATATGACAGCATTCTTATGTCTGCAAATATACTTTCCTTGTAGCAGACTATTGAGCACATGTTTAGTGTAGTCTACTGCTGTAACAAATATTACATAACAATGAGTGTGACTTCATCTGAAATCTGATTGGTGTATGTTGAAAACCTATCAGATGTATACTTGGCCAATGCACATAAAACATGCGAGTTCTTAGATGACCAGAACAAATAAATCCGGAAATATATCACAAATGCTTCAAAACATAATTTGTCTTTGACTATCATATTTATTTTACTGACTCAATTGTTGGTCTGACCTTTTCTACATTCTTCCACTTATTCCATGTAGGCTTTATATGAAAAGGATGTTCTATCAGAATCAAATATGTGGAACAAATACTTTTTACTGCAAATAATCGAGTCCAATATTACCGGGTATCTACCCATCTCAGCAAGAACAGTTAGGTTCACAGCTTTAGAATGCATGCCTAAAACCTGCTTACAAAATTTGAGGTGTATATTCTCAATCAAAATCACTCTATTCAACATCAGAGGACTTCATATTTCACAATGAAAATATATCAAGATATATGACCTCATCAGAGAGCTTTCAAATGTGATGCATTAATTCCTGTCACTGTGCAAACCATGTGGTATCCATCACCTTTTTCTCTTCCACACTTTCATTTTTTTCACAGGGTTTTCACAAGATTGATGAATTCATTGTCACTCAACACCTCATGTCTTCTTACATGAATGATTTCTGGAGAATGGTTTGGGACCAGAACAGCTCTGCCATAGTGCTACTCTCCCATGTAAAGTCAGAGATAAGGGTTTATATCATATTACAAGAAAAATAAGTCGCACCCTGTTCTTAAAGGCTCGGGACCAAGATTGAAATATGTTGTAAATAATCCTGTGGAACTAATACAGTACAGGACAGAAATAACTTAACCTTGAATGTGATTCCCTCGCATGTAAATCTTGGTTAAAATAATTCTGCTGTAAAAGCTATCACCGCAGAGATACAAGTATATTGAGGAAAATTGCTGTCAGAGGGAAAACCTTAGTGTGCATTTTCTAATACAACTAAAAGCTGTGAGACACATTCTGACATGTTTGGTAAATATCACAGTCCACACCTATAATATCCGTAGATGCCAGAGTATTTTTCTGCAGCCGCAATCAGAATTTTCACTCATTTGTAACCACAAGAATTCGCTCGTATTCCGATTTTCTCTTTTCACGCTACAGGTTGAGTCATTTCTGCCCTGTACTGTAATATTCCTACAAAATAAGACTCTCATTTGCAAATCGTCCGGTAATGAGTCAGTGAGTCAGTGTGTCCATCCGAATCCTTTCATCGGAAAAATAAGGAGAACCATTGACATTAGAACATTGATTTTTGGCATGAACGTGCATTAGGGGACTGTTACCAGCAAGTTCTGAGCTGACCAACTTAGGTAACCTATAAACCTCAACATTTTTAGATGATTTCAGCTTATTTCTAGATAAAGGACCCCCAAGTCATCTCTTGACTGTCTCCCATATTTCTAGATAGAGGGCCCCCAAGTCATCTCTAAACTGTCTCCTGTATTCCTACAAACCGTTAGAACCTTGATTTTTGGCATGAATGTGCATTAGGGAATTGTCACCAGCAAGTTCTGAGCTGACCTACTTTTGATAAAAATTTGACCTAATTAGATGACCTAAAACCTCAAAATTGGCAAAAACATGTATTAGGTCAAGGTACAAACTTAAATCATATCAAATCCTAAGTAGATCTCGTCACACTACCATGTTTTCTAACAACACCTGCAAAATTTGTGTCCATCTTTCATGTCAAGGTCACTAAAGAAAGGAGAACAATAGACTGTCTGAATACAAAAGTTGATCCTTTATAAAAGACTTTTAAGTAATATAATGGTCTGCACAATAGAAACTCTCCTAAAAGATCAATGTAGATTGTACATGTATCATCTAAGGATTATCTATTGCCATTGATATAGCTTGTTTATCGTGACAGAATTGTTCAAAAGCTTCCTACATAGTTGATACATTCCAGTTGATAGTTTTAACCCTTGTCCTGTCAACTCCGTGTATACATGTTGCTGGACTGTCAAGTTCCCAGTGTCTACTCTGGATATATACGTTCCGAGAAACTGTCAGACATTTGATCGTTTTTCGAAACAATTTGGAGCCACGTGTGGAAAAATCAAACCAGACACGACTTACTCCAACTACAACGTATTATTTCATTAATTATTTCACGTGAGTTCGCGGTTTATTATTAAAAAAGACACTTATTTATGTGAAGATCGTCTACAAATTTAAAACAGAGCGTCATTTATTTAAAAAAGTAAAAATTAACCTTTCTCCACAAACAATTTACTGATCTAAGGAGAATAACCCATGCCTGACAGGAGGTAACAATTAATGGTGGAATAACTCTAGGCATCTCTGTTTAATCATGGACAAAAAGAGCATCTTTTAATTAAGATTCCTTATAAGTCCAGAACTTCTATGTCTTCATACCAGATGGCATTTGTTTTCCTATTATTCATTTTCATTCATGGTTCGTGACTTGGCTGATGCTTGCACTTTTTCATGTCAAACATTTGATCCCATTCGACAAAATCCACAAAATCTCCATACGTATCTGGTTTACGACACTCTCTCCCATCAGTTAGTTATGAACCAGTCTTTGTCTCTGTGTCGATGCATGGTAACAGTCTCTGTCCCTATGTCCATGGCAAAAGGGTCTTGCACTTCATCCACCCCTTCTTCATTAGCAGCATTCCTACACTGCTGCAATAATACCTGAGAATCCTTAATCGTTAATTCTTATTCCACATGTGTTTCCACTTGCTGAAACCATGTTGGTCTATTTTCAGCATTATATTGTTTCAACCTATTATGGTGCATAATCTATGACTAATTCTTCCTTCTCATCCTCAGAAAGAGAACCCAGAAGTAGGTCTATGGGAAGTTTAATTTCTCTACTCAACAGCATGGCACATGGCGTGACACCAGTACTCTCAATGTATTGAGGACCTACATGC
The DNA here is from genome assembly GCA_036873755.1 of Hanleya hanleyi. Lineage (NCBI taxonomy): Eukaryota > Metazoa > Mollusca > Polyplacophora > Lepidopleurida > Hanleyidae > Hanleya > Hanleya hanleyi. The sequence goes on from JAVTVY010048682.1 coordinate 12,461, forward strand.
TATCATAACAAAAAGTACGTATCCATCCCAGTTCTTCTTGTCCGCTGCGACATATGATGTAAGCATATTTTCAATGGCCTGATTCATCCGTTCAACCATACCATCAGATTGTGACCTTAGGGGTATAGTTCGTGTTTTATTACCTCCCATTAACTGACACACTTCCCGAAACACATGAGATTCAAAATTTGAACCCTGATCGGAATGCATCTGATGAGGAACACCAAAAACAGAAATTACCCTTTTCACTAACTTCGAAGCTATGGTTTTAGCCTCTTGATCAACAATTGGAATTGCTTCCATCCATTTTGTGAAATAGTCACCTATCACCAATAGGTATTTATTTCCTGCTTGCGTCACAGGAAGAGGCCCCATGACGTCCAACAAAATTCTTTCCATCATTGCTCCTACATTATATTTCTTCATGGGTGCCTTAGGCTTGTGTTGGAGGCGTTTGCATGCATAACAAATGTCGCACGACTTGCACCAATGCTCTACATCTCTGGTTATCCCATAACAGAAAAATGTAGCTTTGATTTTCCCCAGGGTTTTATTTATTCCTAAATGACCAGATGTGAATTAATTGTTTAGATGTTCCAAAACTACATTCTTGAGGGCCTTGGGCAAAACTTTATGATAGGTGAACTCTGTTCCCCTGTCATTCTCCCATTTCCTGTACAAAATCCTGTCCCTAAAAAGCAAAGTCTCCCATCTAGCTCAGTAGTATTTGAAGGTAACTCCTAAGCGGGAAATCTTAGACCACATCGGTCTTTTCCTGAGATGCTTCCATTTTATTATACTACTGATGGTGGAATCTTCCTTTTGAGATTTCTGTATCAGTTCAGGGGAGATAACTCGTACTGGAATGTCACTGGCAGATCCTGAGAGTTCCCCATTAGCAGTGTCCCTGACAATAGTTTTATTTGGCTTTTTCTTAGGCGGCCTACATGCAACAGGCTGTTGCTTTGAGTCATCCTGTGTTGCTTCTGTAGTTTCCTGTATGGTTTTACTCTCCATTAATTTCAAATTAATATAGTTGCTCCTTTGTTTCACAATGTCTACAATCTTGATCATAGCCAGGCCTACGAGACAGTCCATCAGCATTACTGTGGATTCACCCTGCCATATATTCTATGTCCATATCATAAGTAGACAACAACTCTAGTCATCTAGCAATTTGACCTTCTGGCTTCTTAAAGTTCAATAACCACCTAAGTGCTCCATAATCTGTTCTGGCCAGGAAAGGTCTACCATAAAGATAGTGGTGAAATTGTTTCACTGACAAGACAACAGCTAGTAGTTCCCTCCTAGTAACGCAATATTGTCGTTCCGTTTTGCTCAAAGACTTACTAAAGTATCCAATCACTTTCTCTACACCATCATGAATCTCGGAAAGAACGCCACCTATCGCAAAATTGATAGTGTCTGTTTCAAGCACAAATTTTCCTTGTGAATTTGCGTAGGCCAAAATCGGTGCTGAAGTCAACTCTCTCTTCAATTTATTGAAAGCTTTATCCCAAGCTTCAGTCCAATTAAAAGTTCGACCAGTTTCCATCAACTGATGAAGAGGTCTAGCTATATTTGCCAATCATTTTATGTACCGTCTCTAATAGAAACAAAGGCCAAAGAAACTACGAATATCTTTCATATTTCTGGGAACTGGCCATTTACTCACTGTCTTTATCTTTTCTGGGTCAGCGGCTACCCCTTGGTCACCCACTAAAAGTTGATTTATTGCCAACTTGACAGTTTGATACAGAATAGTTTTCCATTATTTCTCCACTGATTTCCACTGGTTCACAGACAGCTGTAATAGTATTTTTATAGATAGTCTGACAAGTATCCCAGGATTCATGATTCTCAATGGAATCACTCTTCTAGGATCAACTGTTGCCTTGGCAATTAACATTACCTTCTCAAGGAATTGCTCTGTGGGCTCCACAATACACTCCTTAAAACCATAAAAATTATCGACAGGTTTCCCAAAAACTATTACTTCAGTCTCAGGTGGTACTACTGTGTTTTCCATAACTGCAATTCTGCGACACTTGCGCCTTATTTCCTGTACATTGCAATAATATGGTACTTCTATATTTGCCACTACCATTTTTCCAGAGCTAATCCTAACTTCACAGTTATACATGTATTTCTCCATAAAGTCCAATCCCAGGATCCCTTTATTTTCAATGTTGGCTAACAAAACGTCATGTTCAACTTCAAAACTTCCTAGTCTAATGTTTACAGTTAATTTACCGTAGAATGAGGCAACTTCCACACTGGCTGTTATTAATGTAGTATCAACTTGGTTCACCAAGGGTCTAGATGAGGGTGGAAGATTGTCTAGAAAATCCTTCATTAAAATGGTAATGTTGGCACTTCTGTCTACCAACATTGGTAAAGATTTATTTTGCACATTTGCAACAACAAATAGTCCCTCATCACTTGGTGATAGATCATTGGTCAATACTACTGTGGGCCTTTCATTACTTGCCTGGCTCTGGCCCCCTGACTCAGCAACTTTAAGTTTCCCTGTCCATAACTAGTGTTTCCAGATTGAGAGTAATTATTACTCTGGTTTTGATAGTCCCTTTCCCTCTGCAATTGGGAACTATTTCTTTGTATGTTTCTACCATAGTTTCCATTTCTCCTGTAGTTTCCATGGCTGTTATAGTTGCTTTCTTTTAGAGGTCTCCTCATAAAAACTTTTGATTTAGTTTCTCATTTCCATTTGCAAAGATATTTGAAAATCGCTGAGTTCTTTTTCAAAATCAAATGTCCTTTCTCTGGATCCAGATTGACTTAAAACACTTTCTTCCTGCATTCTGGAGGCTGTTCCATCATCCAGTTCACCAAATGTGCCTTGTTTAAAGGTTACAATATTTGAATCGCCCATCCTGAAAATTTCAGGAATATTCCTTCCTCGAGCGGTATATTTATATTTGATTTGCATTACTGCAGCGGGTAAGTGGTTAACCTGAACCAGGTGAACAGCATGCAACTCAGTCAAACACAAAGAAATCATATTTTCTAACTTTACTGTTATCTCAGGATACATTCTCAAAAACTATACTGCTTCATTTATTGTATTGTTAGGTGGATGAAAATGGTCTATAGATGTAACCAGTGACATTCACAGATTGCAGTATACAATGAAAATTAAAGAACCAGCTTGACTTGCCAAGTTTTTTATGCGTTATATACACGTAAGCCTTATATAATAAACGAGATCCTAATTTTACATACACCCACTCCCCACTCTCTCAGCAAGCCCTGATAAGCCAGGGACCGATATTAGCCCTTTGAGATACGAGTTGATCAGTGTTTTCTCCTACTGTAGGAGTAAAGTCTGTGTTCCGCTTTTTATATTTTCGGGACAATTCCTAATTTTACATACACCCACTCCAGGCAGAACCCGATAAGCTCGGGGACCAATATTAGCCCTTTGAAATATGGTTGATAGGGGTTTTCCTCTATTATAGAGGTAAAGTCTGTGTTCCGCCTTTTATATTTTCGGCACTAATCCTAATTTTACATACACCCACTCCCCGATTCTCTCAGCAGGCCCCGATAAACCATGGACTGATATTAGCTCTTTGGGATAGGGTTGATAGGGGATTTCCCCTAGTGTAGGGGTAAAGTCTGTGTTGCCCTTCTTATATTTTCCAGACAAATCCTCATTTTACATACACCCATCCATGACTTGCAAAATCCTTCCGTAACGACCTCAAGTCCCCGACTCAAATGAATAGACGGCAAACAAGTGAATACATACATTCCTGATCATGTGACCTCCGCATAATGGAAAAAAACCCAGAACCAAGTCAGTCCATGCATTCCATACGGTCAGGTTATGCCCGATTCACGCAGACTGTATGACGTCATCCGGATGTTGAAAAGGTCCTGGATGTTGAAGATCAGTACGTGTCTAAACATGTACATTCCAGGGTCCATACATGCATTCCATGCATTTTTATATGCGCGCCAACAGCCGGGCGTATTATGTGATAGCGTTTTCCGTCCGTCTGTCCGTCCCCCTTATCCGGTTTATATCTGAGACAGTTTTCTATCTACAGTTCTAATTTTTGATGAGAGGATACCCTACCAGGAGACGATGTGTCACATACCAAAATGAAGGTCAAGGGCACAGGTCAAAGGTCACTGGCATAAAAAACAAGAAATCACTGAAGCATTCATGTCCGGTCTATATCTGTGAACATGAGGTCAGAGGTCAAAGGTCACTGTTGCCTAAAATTAGGAAATCATTGATCATTGACAGTTTTCTGTCTAGAGTTCTAATTTTTGGTAAGTGGAGCCCGGGGAGGGGAGGACGATGTGTTGCATTCCAAATGTAGGTCGAGGTCAGAGGTCAAAGGTCAGTGTGATATAAGCACCAAGAAATCATTAAAAATTAAAAAAATTTGAGTGAATGAATTCAATAGGGAGAAATAAAGTGTTGCATACCAAAATATAGATCAAGGTCAAAGGTCACTGACCCAAAAATCAGCAAATTATGAAAAATATCATTTTTTGTGTTAGTAGATACATTAGGGGAAAACAATGTGTCACATACCAAAATTTAGGTCAAGGTCAAAGGTCAAGGTCACTGTGAACCAAAAATCATGAAATTGTTAGAAATCATAATTTTTGTGTCCATTGAAAGATTACAGGGAGATGGTTTGTCATGTATCAAAATTTAGGTCACGGTCAATGTGACCCCAAAATTTTGAAATTCATAAAAATCATGATTCTTTTTGTGTCCATCGATACATTGACGGAACACGATATGTCATGTATCAAAAATTAGATCAAGGTCACTGTGACCCCAAAATCAGGAAATCATTAAATCACATTTTCATATGCCTGTCAAAGACGAAGTCATGTAATGCAATGTTGCGTTCTATCCATTCATCCATTAACATTTGTTGTCCATGCGATATCTCTAGTTTCAAGGTATATGGAATGGTATCAAATACCTTACTTGCATGGCGAAGAAGAGCCATACATCAATTTGTCAAAGGTCATGGTCACACTCCCTCAAAACTGAATCAAGTTTAGCTGACTATATGTATCACGTTGGAATATTCAGAGTTTTCTCCCCTACATGTATATGGCATTTGTCCTGTGGAGTTGTCTCCCATGTTTGAAACAGCTACATTTAGTTAAACTGTTGTGAAAAAAACCCATACATTTACTAATTTAACGGAGAGAGGAGTCCTTTATAAACTTCATACCTATTATCAACTCAAGAACAAAGGTTTACTTCATCACTTTCTCCTTCCTCCATTTCAAGAAAACTGCTATTTTCTTCTGTTTTGAATATTGTCGATTTCAATGGGGGATATGTGAGCTCTCCATTCTTGCTCCAAGGTCAACTAGTTTCCAAGAGTTAAGCTTATTTTAGTTTATCATTCAATTTTATATGAAATATATGTTACATTCTCAGAAGCACAAAATTGTACACTTTCCTCTAGATTGCTAGCTACCAATTGGAATCAAGACTATTAAACAACCTTGAAATTTGGACCAATGAAATTCCAGATATACAGGCGTTGATTTGAAGCCCATTGGGCTCTTGTTTCCCGTGAGACTACTTTCTGTCCACGAAAGCTTTTTTTACCGCATTACAACAAGACTGCATCACCACGAAGGAATATATGCCACATGAAAACCGAAAGTGACGTCACCATGCCAACCAGATAACTTTTGCCTGAACTATAGTGCACTTGATGACCTCTGTGACCGCCACGTAACGCCACGTGCCACAAAAGTCAAATAGCATTTAAATGCTTACACTATACTACTGAGAAGATATTGGTTTCATTAAAAGAAAAAAATATGTCATATTATCAGATTTACTGTCATGCCTCCAAACGACTAAAAGTGCAATTTCGACTCATCCCACTATCCTGAGTATTCTACAACTACATGACTGTAGATTTAATCAACAGATTAATATTTTGTTCTGTTGGTTGCCTAGTCACGTTGGCATCAAAGGTAATACTGAGGCTGATAGGACGGCTAAGGCACCATTAGATGATAACATTGATTATGTTTGAATCCCATTTATGTCCTCTATCTGTACTTATGTGACACGGCTATTTCAATCTTTATGGGATGCTGTGAATAATTAACAAACTTTATGAGTTCAAAAAAACTATAGGCTATATTCATCTGAACAGCCAGAAACATTTCCATCAAACCATGATGAGGCGATGTAGAATCAGCCATACACTATTAACTCACAAACATTATCGTCACTATATAGCTGAAATATTGCTGAACACGACATTAAACCCCAATTCTCTCTTTCTCAGTTTACCAAGATTGATCATTTCCCTGATAGGTGAGGATGACGCCTTCATTCAATGCATATTTAATCACATAACTGATGACATTTTATTCAGTCTCATTTATTCCCTGCAATTGTTTGAAATCAGCATATTGATATCTCCGACTGCGACGACTTATTTTTTCTTGTACGAATTTCTAGTCTATTGACATATTGGAAATACCATGATATGTTGCACTATTTGCAATTAATAATAGGGGATTTCCAGCCTGATAGAATTACTTCATAAAACATTTTGCAATATTCTCCCACATTACGCAATATACACAGCACATGTACACATACAATTATTTCACAACATCAGTAAACAGAAACAATACTTCTATATAAAAGAAGTTAAGGGTATTCTTTCACACATTTCTATCAACATTGTTCGACGCTAGTCAAGAATACTGTATCTCACCTATACAATGAACATGGCAACCGCACGTAAGGTTGCTAAGATGAACGAAGCTAATCCCACAGAAGATACCGTTATCGGTTTTATACATCAGGTTTCATCCACCAAAATCAGTTCATCGAACAACAAATACTTCAATTTCACCTTTCAAACTGACAAGAAAGAATATTTCGACGCTGTCTGCTTTGGTGACGAAAAAAAACCCAGAAATGGTGACGGCTGCAAACAGTTCAAAACCACTTCGTTTACAATATATAACCAGATCATTCAGTAAGTATCACAACGCCCTTCCAACTATAGTGACAGCAACAAGCTGCCGGCAGCCTCCACTTTGCGGGCTCATCTGAAAAAGACAAAATATCCTCCGTATAAAAAACATTGAACAGACTGAAATAGTTTATACACTTTCTAAACGTTACAATATGCCCAACATCTCAGCAAATGCAGTGTGATTTGATTAGTCCATTCATGAAGAAGACTTTCCTGTCGTAAAGTGCTGAAGCACATTATATATCGTAAATTGATCAATGAAATCACATTTTCATTCTACTATGTTCATTTTAATGATTTTTCCTACTCTCTATGATACAATGAAGTCACTAAAGGATTTTCCTCCCTATGAAAAGTCTAATTTTAACACAGAAGTAAATGGAAAAAACTTTGAAAAAGTCTAGTTCAGCTCTGATTTTAACACATAATTTAAACAGATGTACTATCTTTTACTTCGTCAAGTTGTAGAAATTTATCTCAAGTATGAGAGAAGATTTTTAGGAAAAACCTGTTATGCTCCATTGAGGCCTAGGTTAAAAATTCCCTAGTTACACGCATGGCGATCACGGCACTGTAATTGATAAAACAACTGATCCTTTATTTAGAATCGCTGTTACTTCCATTATATCTAAAACAATAATTATTCTTGTTTATTTTTATTTTCAGATCAAACAGATGGTACGAGATATAAAATCTTATGTAACCGCAAAACAACAATAACCCCTTTGGATAGAAAGAATGTCAACTTCAGATCTAAAATCCCACCAGATTATGAAAAAAAACACTACAACAAGTTAAAGAACATGGAACCATTGGACATTGGGTAAGAAAATTCGCATATATCCTCACTTGTTATTACTTGCATTATTTATCTTACACCAGATACAAATACAGCATTTAATTTTATAATTCAAGCCGAACTTCCAGCTCAGACTATGTCTCCACAACATATCTGCTAACTAACAGCACAAAATACAATGGCCGCATAATGTATTTATTTCATATCTGCCACAAAGTTTTAAATTACAATTTTCTGCAGTCTGTTGAACACAATCTTATTCAAAGAACATAGTAAATCAACAAATTCATAATATTATATCTGAGTTTTCTGATTGTGTCTTGAAAAACCCCTAACACAAGATTACAATTATCAGGAATTATATCACATATCAGGAATTATACCACATATAATATCCATACTCTCTAAAAAATTTGAGTGAACTGTTCCACTCAAGTTTGAGTGAGTTACTTTTCACTCAACTTGAGTTACTTTTCTGTCAACTCCAATTAAAACGACTCAAGTTCACTCAACTTAAATGGGATCAATCTCCACTCTTATACTTCGATAAATGTCACTCAAGTTGAATTCATTTAACTCAAGTTAAGTGAAAAGTAACTCAAGTTGAGTGAAAATCTCGCTCAACTATTAAGTGGCATCAATTTCCACTCTTACTAGAGTGACATTTCATATAAATTTGTTTAGAGAGTAATATTATATCTAAGTTTTCTGATAGTCCATTGAAAAAAACCCGAACACAAGATTACAGTGTTATGAGGAATTATATCACATTTATATTATAGAATCATGCTGTATACTATTAACATACTGTCTTCGACAAAAATACACTGTGAACAAGCTGTGGTGACAAAGTGCCAAAAAGTCACCAGTAACTTGGTCCTTTTTCCTACTGATCTTGTTTCGACGCAATCGCTGATTTCAAGAAAACGTCACCACTAGCGGTATTGTGCGTTCCGTTTTGATACTAACCCATACTGCTGATTTTCCTTAATGTCACCAGTATTATCGTTCCCTTAAACTAATTATACTGGTGACGATTGTAAAAATCAGCGTTTAGATGCCCCAAATGTGTTTCCGCTAGCATGGCTAGTGGTGACAAATAAGGAAATCACCGATTATATCTCGGCGGTCGATCTTTGATGTGAAGGCCCGAGGCAGTGGTAGAGATAAATGTTCGCGAGGCAGGACGGGTGTGTCTGTTATCGGCATTATCGGTAACGCCCAGACGACAGCGAGGTTTAACTATCCATATCTACTGTTAATCACCAAATATGAGCGGAAATCAGCATGAAGGGCCCAAACGTCCAGATAAGTTGTAGATCTGATCTGTTTTGCCGAGTAAAGGTGTTCCAGGATGTGATCAGCTCAAGTTACTTTGAATACGAGAGAAAACTTGATGTGGGATGCAGTATGGCCCTTTATATTCAAGGCATTCTAAATGTTTTATATTGGACTTCATCTTAAAACATCTTAGTTTCATCTTCAGACTTACCATAATTCTATGCTAAGTGTTCAAAGTTTTTTTTTATTCTAAATCGAATCGTAGTAGATTGATATCTCAAACAAATTTGGTGTCTATAAATGTCGCGAACACACACCCAGTTATACAGGCAGATATGGAATAAGTGTATATGTCATAATTAATGAGGAGTCGAAAGTATTAATACTGGGGATATTACAGGAACGTTCCATTCAACGCATACCTGCATACCGTGGCATTTTCAAATAAACGGCAGTATATCTTCCCAATGACATAATTCAACATATTGGTGTGGGGTGATGAGATGGGGTATGAGGGAAGGGGAATGACTGGGGGAAGTTACGCTGCCTCGTCTCATTTTAGCCCATCGAGTCAATGATACATTGTGAATTTATTATATCAGGGTGAGGTTAGTTATCTAATCTAATCATTTTGTCATTATCCTGTGTCGATAATTATCCAGAATGTTTTTCATGGCAAAGTTACGTGTATTTTTGCATGAATACTATACATCTTCTTTACGTGCGGCTCAGTAGATGTCTTCCCTGATAAACTTACATTGAAAAAGTCCAATCCTGGATTCCCGAGATAAATGAAATTAGTCCTGAATGAATGTGCCCAGATAGCAGCGGCAGGCGCATTTGACGCTTGACTCCAGGCTTGAATTTGCGGCTCATATTTTTGCACTCTCTCCAATGCATACAACAAAGGATCTATTTTTTATCAATGAAACCCGGACCACATTTGTAATTTTAACCCCAAGTTGCCAAACCTATAATCAGTGTAACATAGTAGTCCCTTCTGTGATAATATGATGCATGTTGAATATTCCCCCAAATTAAACCAGGTATAAATTGAACTGCAACAGGCTGTAGGCCTCGGGAAGAGATCAGATACATATGTCAGTAGTATATAATATTGATTTAAAGCCACATTCTCCCCGGATGTAACTATGACGTCACAACTTCCTATGTTGGCGCCATCTGTACACTTTGGATGCAAGGGAGGAAACGAGGCGGTGGGGAGGTCACGGGGAGAAAAAAACCCTCACATTACCCTCAACCAGCCCTCTAAGACATATAATAATAATAAAGATGCCCTATAGGTGTTGTACGATCTTATTATGACGAGTCTAGGATCAGTGCGACCCCAGGGTCGAGCGTTTATTGTCCGGTATGTCTCCGCAAAAAGTAAACAAACAAAATGGCGGTGTGTGGGTGCAAGATGGCGGCGCGTTCTGTGGGTGCAAGATGGCGGCGTGTTCTGTGGGTGAAAGATGGCGGCGTGTGGGTGCAAGATGGCGGCGTTCTGTGGGTCTTAATGTTTACGGGGAATACCTAAATAGACGTTTTGGAGCTAGGGGAGGCACTAATGGACCGATGGGGTCGAGTGAGGTATCAAAGTGAAGCATTCGTGAAGGGGCATCTGATGGGATGGGTGTGGGGTTGAAGTAGCAGCATTCTGCGCATGCGCGGTGGCCCAAGTGTATGGACATAGACGTTTTGGGAGCTAGGGGAGTTACTAATGGTCCGATGGAGTTGTATGAGATATACAAGTGAAGCCTATGTGAAGGGGTATTTGATGGCTGGGTGGGTGCATGTAAAATTTTTCCTGAAAAAAAATACGGAACACGGACTTTATCGTAAAATCCGGGAAAATACCTATAGGGGGGGTATATAGGTCGCCGGGCTTAACGGGGCTCGCCTATCAATAGAGTTATCTCCCCCTAGTTCCAGGGTGGGTGTATGTAAATATTTTCCTGAAAAAATACGGAAGACGGACATTATTCTAAATTATGGGAAAATGCCTATATGGGGTATGGCGGGTATAGGACCATCCTGGGAAGCCTACTTCTCGATATTTGCGGCATAGGTTGTGGGGTCTCGTTTTGTTAGTCTCGTCAAGACAAACATGATAGGAAGTGTCCCGGAGCAAAACGGTGAAATTTTTGAAAAAGTACGATATAGCCCCATATAGACATATATATATAAATATATAGTCCCATACTGGGGATATAGGATCAATGTTTGTCCCCCTGGGAAACGTACTTCTATACATTTGCGGTAGGGTTGTTGGGTCTCGTTTTCTTAGTCTCGTCATTTAGAACATGATAGGAAGTGTCCCGGAGCGAATCGGTGAAATTTTTGAAAAAAGTCACCGAGGCCTGGGTAGGCCCATAGGCCTATACTGCATGGCTATGGGTGTATAGGGCCATACA
>JAVTVY010048683.1:0-22924 GCA_036873755.1 Hanleya hanleyi
AAAAATGAGTCAAGCAAAGATGTCGACCACCAAGGCCTCAGAGGAAAAGAAGAGAGTACCGAAGATATCAAGAAGAAAGAAGAGGGCCATGCTAAAAGAGATTAAAGAATTCTGGATGAGGGAATTTGCGGGTTGGAGCGCGATGGTCACCAACGACACGGAAGGACAAGGGGTCGTGGGCACAGCAAATAATGTACGCCAGTTATTAAACGCAGCAAGAACCACCATCAGCGAGGAGGGGTGGTTCGATTTATTACAACGGACGATGGGCGAAGAAATGTACCCCACCCCTCCTCCGATGCTGGCGCCCAAGCCATCACCACCACAAGAAGAGACACCGGCAACAGCGCCCCAGCCATCACCACCACAAGAGTCACCGGCAACAGCGCCCTTTCCCCTCCAAGACCTGCCCTCCATCATATATGAAAAACCTCCACCAACAATAGCCGCCGCCATTTTCCTAGATGGGATGCCCATCAGCCCCGAGGTAGATGACGATGTTCAACATCTGTACACTCTGAGTCCCTACCGCTATTTCTCGGTGAGCGACATGAGTACGGGGGAGTAGACAGGAAAACTCCCCTGCTGAAGAAAACAGCATAACAAATTGATCCTAACCGCCCTTATCAGGGCGACCCAATGCTTCGAAAGAGGAAGCTTCTAATAATTTGGCACAAATTTCAAAGCACACATCCCCACATTACCCCTGTTTTATTTTATTAGCAAACTGCAACACCAAAAAACAACCCCTGCCCAAATATTAACAGTCCTTGTGAGGACTAATCTCTCTCTTATAAACACAGGTTTAATTTTTTCTCTCCCAGTAATTAATTAATTAATAATAATACAGCCCGAATAACGGACTGAAATTTATTTTTTATTTTGATAGGAAGTTATAACAGCCCGAATGATAACGGGACTGACAATTTATTTGAACCAGGACAGGATATATATGTGTGTGTGTGGGAATGTGGTGTTAATGTGCATTTTTTAGAAGTTTTCCCTTCCGGAAAAATAAGGTGGTTTTAAAAAAAACCTTTTTAGATATGTAATAAGCCATTACATCGTTGACAGGGCCTGTTGACGTTGTCTTCTGTCAGTACATACGGGACATGTCAAAGGAATCAATTGACACACTCGGGGTTTATTAGCCTGGGCGCACGTTGGTATTTGCGCGTATCGATGAATACAAGTTTCGCATAAGGCTTGGTGTCCGCAGGGATGAATAGCATATTTCGCAAATTGGTTAGTGCATTCTACGCAGGATAAATATAAGGCTACTTGGCGTTCTGTGTTGGACCCCAGTGGTGTTGTTGCTATTGCCCAAACGTAGTGCATCTCGTCTTGATTTTCTTTTTGGCTTATTTTCCTGATATTCTCTCTTATTCTCTCTGTTCTGACATCTTTCCTGTTTTTTCTCTCCTGTTGTCGATTCCTATTGATTCTGACATCTTTTCTGTTTTTTCGCGCGTCTGTCCTCTTTGTTCTTAAGTCTTTCGTCTCTCTTTTTCTGGAGTCTTTCTTTTTTTGGAGTACTGTAGTCTTCTCCTGCGCATCTTGTCCTTCTTCTGTATCGGTTCCATCTGTATGGGTTCCATCTGTATCGGTTCCATCTGTAGCGGTTCCATCTGTATGGGTTCCATCTTTTTCTTTAGCTTGAGGGCTTTGTGGTTTCAACATCGTTTCTAACATCTGGTCTATGTCGTCAAAACATTGGTATTCGTCTGGGGTAACATCCGGTGTGGCTGCTAGGGCGAAGAAGTTACTAAGCTGCGATGTTTCTGGGGGGTCTTCACAATGAGGTGTGGTTGGTGGAGGGTAGTTCCGGGGTTGAGGTGGTGGAAATAAGTCTTTCATTATATCATCTAACCAAGGTTCGTCATGTACCATATTAATAATATTGCCAAGCAGTTGTACTTCATTATCAGCATTTGTGAACAAGTCTGGTATGTCAATATCCATGAGTGGCTCCATGACTGGGCACTGAGGCTAATTGTGAATGACTGAAAAAAATACTGCGCACTATTTATAGTGTAAAAAGCACGGACCGTAGCGAAAGCACTCTAGCTGTGTCGTCTGCTACGCTCAACAAAAATATATTTGTGTTTCTTTTCCAATTATAAACGGCTGTGATTTTACAATAAATCAGGGCACGTCTAAATTTTATTTCCAATTGAACTCAGGCAAGTTATGGTGTAGTATTTAAAAAAATTTAGCCGCCTAGCGCTAGACTATGCCGTTATTTTTAATGAATTTAGCGATTTTTTACACCAAAAAATTTTAGCAGATACCACCAATGTCAGTGCACGTATAAATTTTATTTCCAATTGAACTCAGGCAAGTTATGGTGTAGTATTTAAAAAATTTTAGCCGCCTAGCGCTAGACTAAGCCGTTATTTTTAATGAATTTAGCGATTTTTTACACCAAAAAATTTTAGCAGATACCACCATATTGCACTGACACCGGCCGCCATCTTGCACCCACCTCACACCACCCAACCACGCCGCCATTTTGCACCCACCTCCCACCACACATGCCGCCATCTTGCACCCACCTCCCACCACCCACAGCCGACTAGACTATAAATAACGTGTAGTATATTGACATTTATTCACAAATACAATCATGAGTACAAGAAGACGACCACTGTTCACCCACCACCCCCCTAGAGATCCTAGAAATGCTGCTACAGAACACAGAGAGATGATTAGCAGTGAAGATGATGGTGGAATAACCATAATTACAAGCTTTCAGCGGGTTATTGAAGACGAAGCCATGATAAGACGAAGTACAGAAGAACTGGAACAACTCCGGCGAGATGTAATGGCAGAAGAAGATGGACGGTTGCAAAGGCTAAGTCAAGAACAAGACCAAGAAATTAGCAGGATGGTGGTCATAGAAGAAGAAACCGACGACGATATAACTGATGGGGAAGACGGACAAGACCTTGCATGGTTAAATAGCAATAGACCTCCAACAACAACTACAACAACGTCGCCTTCCGAAACTCCGATTATAACGACTTCGGCTGAAGACCTTGCATGGTTAAATAGCAATAGACTTGCAACAACGTCGCCTGCCGAAACTCCCAGTATAACGACTTCGGCTGCCGAAACACCACCACAACCATGCTCTTGGGGCGAAGCCGAGGTAACCCGCCTCAACGAACGGATTAACGGGATGCGGGAAGACATAAATGTAATGGAGGCGGAGATTTCAAAACAGAACAAACAACTACATAAAGAAGAAAAAATATCAAGGTGTAGTGTCTGTACAGACGAAGAGAGCAAGTACGCTGTATTGCCGTGTGGCCATTTATGCATCTGTAAAGATTGTTGGGTCACGCTAACGTGTGTAGGAGACATGTGCCACTGCGTTGAAGCAGGCGAAAACCATTTAAAAATCAAGTGTCCAATCTGCAGGAAGCATGTGGGTGGAATAAAAAGAATCTACCGCTCATAAAACAAGTGTCGTAATACTTTCAAAGGCCCTTTTCAGGGCCACCCCATCTTTCCGGAAGTGGAAACTTCTATCAAAACAGCACAAAAATTAACACCAACGCCCATCATCCTCTCCCCAAAGAAAAATTTTTTTAAATTTTTTTTACAATTTTTTTGAAATTATTGAAAAAAATGGGAGAGGGAGGGGAGGGGGGAAGGTTGGTGGAATAGCCAAAAAAAAATTTATTTTTTTTATTTTAAAAAAAAGGAAAAAAAGATTCATGGAGCCAAAAAAATCTTTTTCATTTTCTATGTTTTTTTTACAATTAAAAAAGGGTTTGAAAAAAGGGGTAACGGGGGGAGGAGGGGAGAGGGGGGGAGGGTTGATGGAAGAGCAAAAAAAAATTTTTTTTTGAGGGAGTGGGGTCGAGTGAGGTATCAAATTGAAGCTTAGGTGAAGGGGCATCTAATGGGCTGGGTGTGGGGTTGACATATCGGCCTTCTGCGCATGCGCGGCGGCCGAAGGATATGAAAATAGCCTTTTTGGAGCTAGGGGAGCCCCTAGTGGACCGATGGGGTCGTGTGGGTTGAATTAGGGTCATTCTGCGCATGCGCGGTGGCCGAAGGGTATGAAAATAGACGTTTTGGCATCTAGGGAAGCCCCTAATGGACCAATGGGGTCGAGTGAGGTATCGATGTGAAGCATTCGTGAAGGGACATCTGATGGGCTGGGTGTGGGGTTAAATTAGGGTGATTCTGCGCATGCGCGGTGGCCGAAGGGTGCAATGAACACTAACAAGCATTTTTTAATTTTCTACTATTTTTATTAACACAAATAGAATGAACGTGTTCACAAGGGTATTGAATTTTAATACAATTATATATGAGTATTGAATTTTTTAATACAATTAACAGTAAAAAAACTATGAATTTTTAATACAATTATACGCTCTCAAGTCACTTCAATAAATGTGTGTAGGAATACGGTAAAATGTTTTTCAACACTTGTTCTGATTGTTCAATAGTTCGCCAACAAGACTTGTTTGAATTCATCATCGTCTTTCCGTCCCTGGTGCACGTAGATGTAGGTAATAATCTCTTCACGTGGAATTTTGGGAGGGCAGGCAGCTTCCACTGCCAGGGCAATTTGCGTCTCCGTCACGGCCTGTAGTGCTTCAGTGATCAGTGCGTATGAGGGTACACTAGTGTCCTGTGGAATTTGAGGTCTGATCAGATCCAGGACTGTGTCGATGTACTTCTTATAAATATAGTGAGACACCTGGTAGGCCAGAGCTTGACGAATTGTACTTGCGAGACTCTGCAACTTCCGCCAGGCCGTTAATTTCAAGGTAACACCCTGAGGACAAGCAACAAGCTCTTGCGTATCTAACCGCATTCTCCATTTACGAATATGCACCAGGAGCTGATCGTTGTAATAGGCACAGCTCACAAAGATGTCGTCACCCACATGAAATTTCGCTTCGTCACTCCCCTGATCGCGAATAACCGCATCGATGGCGTAATCAAGGGTCTCCAGTTTTTGCCAGGTGTCTAAGGTCATGGCAATATGCCTACTGGGTCTGTCGTTAAAGCCCGCTGCATTAAAATGCACTTCTTCGTCTTTCACACTCACAGTTAAATAGGGTGAGAGCTCCCAAATGTCCGTGTGGGCTGCCTGGTAGGCCTGTTGAATAATGTTATTGATATCCTGCACAGACATAGGAAGTTGCACTTCTTCTTTCACAGGCACTTGCTGGGGTACTACTGGCTCCTCAATCACTGACTCAGGTATTTCTAACGGTGTTAGTCGGGGGCGTTTGGGGCGTCCAGCGCGTTTGGTAGGTGTACTCTCTGGGGTAGTGTGCGTACGTTTGCTAGCTGTACGCTCTTCGGTAGTGTCCATCACTAAGAAATCATCATCTACAAGGGGAATTTCAAGTAGATCTGCTAGTTCTCCATTTTCCGTCTTCTTCAGCGCCTCCACGAAGGCTAGAAATGCATAGGGGCCACGGCGCAGTAGACCGTCGATGAGTTTTCTGTTTTGTCGTGAAGGGGTGTTCTCCGCCATGATATCTTCGACACCCTGTTTCAGGAGTATGTTATCGGCCATAAGCACATCACATAATGCGCCCACATGCTGCATCTCATCAACGAGGCGAGGACGGTTCTTTTGAAGCGTGACTAGGTCGGCTGAATTCATCATGACTATGGGCTCAGGCTGGTGAGTAACTGCTACCGTGTAAAAGTCTGGTGAATTTGCACTGGTAAAATGAAATATAGTGAAAGGTTCTCCACAGCTCATACAAAACAGGCAAGCTGGCTGGATGACTGGCTAAAGGTGAAGCAGGCAGGCAGGGAGGCTGGTCAGGTCAGGTAAGTCAAAGTGCTCCGCAAAGGTAGTGCAATGAATACACCCCTACCCTAAAAATCGACTCCTTTTATACGTTTTTCTACAATCCGCCATCTTGCACCCACCTCCCACCACCCAACCACAGCCGCCATCTTGCACCCACCTCCCACCACCCAACCACATGCCGCCATCTTGCACCCACCTCCCACCACCCAACCACATGCCGCCATCTTGCACCCACCTCCCACCACCCAACCACATGCCGCCATCTTGCACCCACCTCCCACCACCCAACCACATGCCGCCATCTTGCACCCACCTCCCACCACCCAACCACATGCCGCCATCTTGCACCCACCTCCCACCACCCAACCACAGGCCGCCATCTTGCACCCACCTCCCACCACCCAACCACAGGCCGCCATCTTGCACCCACCTCCCACCACCCAACCACATGCCGCCATCTTGCACCCACCTCCCACCACCCATCCACAGGCCGCCATCTTGCACCCACCTCCCACCACCCAACCACAGGCCGCCATCTTGCACCCACCTCCCACCACCCAACCACAGGCCGCCATCTTGCACCCACCTCCCACCACCCAACCACATGCCGCCATCTTGCACCCACCTCCCACCACCCACATGCCGCCATCTTGCACCCACCTCCCACCACCCAACCACACTCCACGTGACATCAATACTCGCTTCTGATTGGCTGACGCGTGACGTCACAAAGGTCATATGCAAATTTCTGAGGTCAAATTCACTTTCGCGCATGCGCAGTGAGGCGCCATTAACTCAATTTACTCTTTGTATACTACTCAGGTAATAATTAACCAGTTATTTAATGATAAAACGAAATGGTTATTTTGACGGAGGGACCTTAGTAGTATAGTCACCGCATATAGACTCCCATTTTGCCGGGGGAGATAACTCTTTGGGGCGCCAGGGGGAGTTATTCGGGCGGGTTGTAGAATTCAAGTGCACTAGGTCACATGACTTTTGACCTCGAATTCTTCCGCGGTGATTCGGTCTGGCGGTGATGCGATCAAAAAAGCTACGAAAGTAGTCCCATGTCAACCAAGTGACTTCCTATGTTAATGTATACGGGGAATGCCTAAAACGAGTATGGGAATAGACGTTTTGAGACCGAGGTGGGCCCCTAGTGGACCGATTGGGTCGAGTGAGGTGTCAAAGTGAAGCCCTCCTACAGGGCTATCACGTCGTGGGTGATTGCATGTAAAAGTTTCTCCAGAAAAAATATATAAAATGCCAAATACTGACTTTACCCCTACAATAAGGGAAAACAACTATCAACCCTATTCAAAAGAGCTAATATCGTTTTCCGGGCTTATCGGGGCCTGTCTATCAAGTCATGGGTGGGTACATGTTTTCACAGAAAAAAAATATAAAAAGCGAAACACGGACTTTACCTCTACAACAGGGCCTGATTCGCACATTTGCATCTATACAGGAAAATGCCTGTATGGGGTGTGGGGTGGTCATTGTTTTGTTTTTTTTATATTTTACTATGGGTTGTTTAGTCTTGTTTTCTTCGTCTCGCCACGAAAAACAAGATGGGAGGGGTCTCGAAGTTAAGCGGTGGACTAACGTATCGTCCGTTTTCAATATTATGCGCATGCGCAGTCTGGCCCTAGTATAGAAAGCAGACATTTTGGGGGTGCGTAGGGGTGTGTTTGGGGTGGAGATGGCACACCATTGGTCCAAATGGGTCGTGGGAGGTGTCAAAGTGAAGCTTTCGTGGGGAGTCAGAATGGCGTGTTTTTTATAGCAAGTCGCGTCAATCTGCGCATGCGCAGTTGGATGTAGTAAGTAAAGTGGTCAGCTTGGGGTGCGTGCGGATGTGTTTGGGGTAGAGATGGACCACTATTGGTCCGAAGGTGTCGTGGGATGTGTCATCGTGTAGCCCTCGTGGTGCAGACCCCGATTTGAGGGATGTCCATGTCATCTGAGCCAAAGTGGACAGTTTGGGGATGTGAAGGAAGGTATTTGGTGTAGAGATGGACCATCCATATCTGTCATACATTATACCATATCCTTGCTGTATTAAACCATATCTGTGCTGTATTATACCATATCTGCCCTGTGTTTACAATATTTGTCATGTATTATACAATGATGAAGGACACGTGTTCATTCCTATATCTACAGACACCACCACCAACTCCCGTGGGGCGGAGCTCGGCAATTTTACAACCGGGACCTTGTCAACATCCGGGTTTCCCAGTGGGTTTTTCCCGTCGTTCCTTCGTCTTCCATGCGGGTACTGTGATTTTACATCCGGGTCCTCATCTTACATCCGGGTTTTTTTTCAATTTTACTGTCAGGTGGCGCCCCGATATTGTCCTACTTATTCAGGTAGGGCGCCATCTGTCTGATGACAACTTCCGGTTCCGGTCACGTGACAGTGAGCATGGAAAACCCCGGACGTAAGATGAGGACTCGGATGTAAAACCACAGTACCCACATGGAAGACGGAGGAACGACGAGAATAACCCACTGGGAAACCCGGATGGTGGTGGTGGTGGTGGTGGTGGTGTCTGTAGATATAGGAATGAACACGTGTCCCTCATCATTATATAATACATACAGATATGGTATAATACAGGACAGATATGGTATAATTCAGGACATATATTTTATAATACAGGACATATATGGTACAATACAGGACAGATATGGTATAATACAGCACAGATATGGTATAATTCAGGACAGATATGGTATAATACAGCAAAGATATGGTATAATGCATGACAGATATGGATGGTCCATCTCTACACCAAATACCTTCCTTCGCACCCCCAAACTGTCCACTTTGGCTACTACTCGTACCGATGACGTCACAGATGACATGGACATCCCTCAAATCGGGGTCTGCACCACGAGGGCCACAAGATGACACCTCCTACGACACATTCGGACCAATAGTGTGCCATCTCTACCCTAAACACACCCCTACGCACCCCCAAACTGTCTGCTTTCTATACTACGGCCAGATTGCTCATGCGCAGAACATCTCTATCCCAAACACACCCCCACGCACCCCCAAAATGACCACTTTACTTACTATACCCAACTGCGCATGCGCAGATTGACGCGACTTGCCATAAAAAAACACGCCATTCTGACTCTACCTCACAAAAACTTAACTTTGACACCTCCCACGGCCCATTTGGACCAATAGTGTGCCATCTCTACCCCAAACACACCCCAACGCACCCCCAAAATGTCTGCTTTCAATACTACGGCCAGACTGCGCATGTGCAGAATATTGAAAACGGACGATACGTTAGCCCAGTCGGATGCTCCTCCAAGAGAGCTTCAAAATAAGACCTCATACGACACCATGGGACCACTAGGGGTTCACCTAAACCCCAAAACGTCCACCCGTCGCTATTTACCCACTACGCATGCGCACAGTGACGTTTTCAAAAAAATTCACCGCTTAACTTCGAGACCCCTCCCATCGTGTTCTGCGTGGCGAGACGAGAAAAACAAGACCAAACAACGCATATCGCAATGAACATGTGTGAATTTCTCAATATGGACCTATCCCCCTGAGCCAGTATGGGCCTATGGGCCTATCCCGACCTCCGTGAACTTTTCGGAAAATTTCACCGCTTAACTAGGAGACCCCTCCCATCGTGTTTTTCGTGGCGAGACGAAGAAAACAAGACCAAACAACCCATAGTAAAATCCCCTCCCCCCCACCAAAAATGACCCCCCCCCCCCATACCCCATACAGGCATTTTCCCCTATAGATGCAAATGTGCGAATCAGGCCCCTATTGTAGAAGCAAAGTCCGTGTTTCGCTTTTTATATTTTTTTTTCTGTGAAAACATGTACCCACCCATGACGCAGTGAGCGAGCCCCGATACTTTCAGTAACTCTTTGAGCACTAAGCCTATTGGGGTAAAGTCCGTGTTTCGCTTTTTATTTTTTTTTTCTGTGAAAACATGTACCCACCCATGACTTGATAGGCAGGCCCCGATAAGCTCGGAAACCGATATTAGCTCTTTTGAATAGGATCGACAGTGGTTTTCCCCTATTGTAGGGGTAAAGTCAGTGTTTCGCTTTTTATATATTTTTTCTGGAGAAACTTTTACATGCAACCACCCATGACTTGATAGCCCTGGAGGAGGGCTTCACTTTGACACCTCACTCGACCCAATCGACCACTAGGGGTCCACCTCGATCTCAAAACGTCTATTCCCATACTCTTTTTAGGCATTCCCCGTATACATTAACATTGGAGTCACTTGGTTGACATGGTACTACTTTCGCAGCTTTTTTGATCGCATCACCGCCAGACCGCATCAACGCGGAAATTCGAAATCAAAAGTCATGTGACCTGGTGGCGCCACCTGTCGGAACTATAGTGCACTTGACCTCCACAACCCGCCCCAATAACGCCCCCTGGCGCCCCAAAGAGTTATCTCCCCCGGCAAAATGGGAGTCTATATGCGGTGACTATACTACTAAGGTCCTTCCGTCAAAATAACCATTTCGTTTTATCATTAAATAACTGGTTAATTATTACCTGCACAGTTTTAAATACATACATGTAAATATATCATCTTGATTATAGGCCTGCAAGTCATAACCATTTAACCCTAGATAAAGTAATACTCATTTGTATATAATGTACGGAGTATTTCAGTGTTATCTTGGACACGCATGCTAGATTAATTTGCGAATATGGCTGATAATAAATGCAGTCAGCCGTCCTGAAATTCAGGAAGAAATTCTGAATGATTTGTAGGCCTAACCATCGGTATCGGGAACAGGCGGGCTATTAGAAGCCATATAGGCTAACAAGCATAGATGACTGGCGGCGCTTAGGAATAGGAGATACCCCCCCCCCCCCTCCCACCCAGGTCAGCCAATATATCTCCGAGTTTTCAGCTCATATATGCTTTTCTACATCAACGACCATCCACCGCACACCAGACCCGAGACCCCCCTCCTGCCCACCCACCGTCCCCACACCGTCCAGATTGTATACATGTAGTCATGTGTCATGTTACATTCTTCGGGGACGAGTGAAGTTTAGAAGCCAAAGACGCCATACTTTAGAAGCCAAAGACGCCATACTTAATGCCGCATGCAATCAAACTCAGTGAAAACACCAGAACTAGATACATGGATAGTTTATCTCCACTGCTCTGGGCCCCTAAACTATACAACCTCCCATTCTTCGAAAAGATTCCATGACTCTGGATTCACATTTTCGAAAATGAAAGTGACGGAAATAAAGACCATTGTCGTCTTTTTGTTTTTGAATGCCCAATAGTCTTTCGAGAACCACCTCTGGATACAGCCAGACCCTATTCGCCTGATAAAGTCTGCAAAGTATGGATTGTAAACTGATGACATACTATAATCATTGTGATGATGAAGCCTCCGCATCTGCGCAAAAGACGAACCGGAAGACGATAATGCGCCAACTGTTGTCGTGTTGTCGTTCTGTCGCCCCCGCCAATGCGACATTGCGCCAATACGACAACAGGCATTGTCGTGATGTCGCCTTTCAAAAATGCACCATTGCGACAACACGACAACTGTTATCGTAATGGCGCCCCCGCCAATGCGACAATACGACAACTAGGGCGCCATTGCGTCAACTGTACCATTGTCGTGTTGCCGTGATGTCGTGTTGTCGCCTTTTAAAAATGCGCCAACACGACAACACGATAACGGTAGCTTTGCAGTATTGTTGCAATGGCGCATTTTAGTCTCCTCTGTCGGCCATTGGCGCCCTGTATAGTAAGCTTAAGTTTTCTCCGATTCAGAGGGCGACAATACGCCATTACGATGACCGCATCCGTCTTCCATAGATAGCAGCATGAATGTATTTTTTGTGGCATGATGCAGTTTTCAACAGCCCATTCTTCTGTTTGGGTTGTATATGCGTATAATTCTGCTTGACCGGTAGCTGCATGCCAATTTTTAGCCCTTCTCTTTCTCCTCCTTTCGTTATTGAGTTGACTGCGAAACAGCGTCACGGTAGGCGAGGCAGGGACGGCGGAAGAGTGGGGAGCGGAGGGCAATGCGCCCACCCCCCTCCCCAATATTTCAGCGAGAAAAAAAAAACAAAACAAAACAAAAACGAACAAACATGACCCCCCCCAAAAAAACAAGGCAGCGGAAAAACCGCTAGAGTAAAGCAAAAGCCAAAAATAAACCTATACGGTATTATATCTATATATTGAATGCAGATTTTACTTTCCAATAAGCATCATCCTTGCTCATTCACATTCAAAATCTGGCTCTGTGTTCGGCTTCCCAACAACTATAAAATATCTGTGTTCTTGACATGGTCAAAGCTTAATATACCTTTCGATTGAAATTATTCCTACGAAGTAGGCTACAGATTGCAAATTGTCCGGTAATGAGTCAGTCAGTCAGTCAGTCCATCCGAATACTTTCGTCGGCAAAATAAGAAGAACCGTTGGCATTAGAACCTTGATTTTCGGCATGAAGGTGCATTAGGGGACTGTTACCAACACGTTCTGAGCTGACCTACTTTTGATGAAAATTTCTGGTGATTTTTGATGAAAATCACTGCTGATTCTGACTTGGGCAGTGCCCATCTTAATATAGGCAGGATTTCAACTGGGGGTGGAGATTTCCAAGAACTCAGTTCGCGTCGGAGTCCTAATGCCTACCCTACTTCGTAGGTCCTGTGACGTTCATGTATATAGTTAATATTTAAATTATATATACACCGGTACATCCGAAAATCATCATTTGTTTGACGGCGAATATTTAAAATAAAACTTGTGAGAAACACCAAAACAGGCACAACAAATAGAGCTTTACTTCCTCGTTGAATGTTGAATAATGGCGTCCAAATCAGCCTCGTTTTTTCACGAACATGCGCAATGACTTTTCATCGCATAGCTCCATCGCATAGCCCCATCGCATAGCTCCATCGCATAGCCCCATCGCATAGCTCCATCGCATAGCTCCATCGCATAGCCCCATCGCATAGCTCCATCGCATAGCCCCATCGCATAGCTCCATCGCATAGCCCATCGCATAGCCCCATCGCATAGCTCCATCGCATAGCCCCATCGCAGCCCCATCGCATAGCTCCATCGCATAGCTCCATCGCATAGCCCCATCGCATAGCTCCATCGCATAGCTCCATCGCATAGCCCCATCGCATAGCTCCATCGCTTCATCGCTCCATCGCATAGCTCCATCGCATAGCCCATCGCTCCATCGCATAGC
The DNA here is from genome assembly GCA_036873755.1 of Hanleya hanleyi. NCBI lineage: Eukaryota > Metazoa > Mollusca > Polyplacophora > Lepidopleurida > Hanleyidae > Hanleya > Hanleya hanleyi. The sequence goes on from JAVTVY010048683.1 coordinate 13,055, forward strand.
TCCATCGCATAGCCCATCGCATAGCTCCATCGCTTCATCGCTCCATCGCATAGCTCCATCGCTCCATCGCATAGCTCCATCGCATAGCTCCATCGCATAGCCCATCGCATAGCTCCATCGCTCCATCGCTCCATCGCATAGCTCCATCGCATAGCTCCATCGCTCCATCGCTCCATCGCATAGCTCCATCGCTCCATCGCATAGCTCCATCGCATAGCTCCATCGCATAGCTCCATCGCATAGCCCCATCGCATAGCTCCATCGCTCCAACGCATAGCTCCATCGCGCATCGCATAGCTCCATCGCATAGCCTCATCGCGCATCGCATAGCGCGACTTTTTATCGCATAGCTCCATCGCTCCATCGCATAGCTCCATCGCTCCATCGCATGGCTCCATCGCGCATCGCATAGCTCCATCGCATAGCCTCATCGCGCATCGCGCATCGCATAGCGCGACTTTTTATCGCATAGCTCCATCGCTCCATCGCATAGCTCCATCGCTCCATCGTATAGCTCTATGGCGCATCGCATAGCTCCATCGCATAGCCTCATCGCGCATCGCATAGCGCGACTTTTTATCGCATAGCTCCATCGCATAGCTCCATCGCGCATCGCATAGCTCCATCGTTCCATCGCATAGCTCCATCGCTCCATCGCGTTAAATTGGAAATGAAAGACGCGATGGCCCCTCTCGGCTATCATACTTTCCATCATAACACCATCGCCACTCTACAAAACCCTGGTCAGTTTTTCTAAGATTTCTCGGTGAATTTTCAGCGATATGATCGGAGAATCTTACTGTTCATGCTCTTGAGAGGATAGATGATCATCTTAGTCTTTGAACGAGGAGTCAGCACATGATGCTTAGACCGATCCACTAAATGGACTGGATCCACGACATTCATTTCTAATGCTGAATAACATAAAGTCTCTATCGCTTCGAGAGTATCTGGAGGGTCAGCTTCCGTGATATGTTAAACTCTCTCACGTAACTTTTCCTGCACAACTTTTACAGCCTCGCGCATGACTTGAACAGTTTCTCATCTTTACGCAAAACAGTCTGAACCTTCTCCCATCCACATCCAACAAATTTCTCACTTCCAGTCATAATTAGCTCACCTCTCTGTGTAGTATCACTATCACGATCAATGTCCAGAAAACGGCTTCGCGAAGACGGTGGGGATGTCCAAATGAATGACATCGGAAACATTCCGTCGCACGGCCGTGAACAACAATCAGCACTTCGCACTGTGTCGAATTCTGTCTATTCCGACAAAACGTCCAGCTGAACCGCATCTACCAACAGAAACAATGCATATCTTCTTCAAACTGGAATAACGTTGCTCTCACCTGCTCTATCCCCAACACATTAAAATCGATAAGGAAACCACAACATCTTCATCGCCAAGAAAAGGTGTTATACAGTGGAACTCGACTGTAACTTGACAAACAGCAAACGGGGACAATTCTACCGTAAACTCATCAAACCATCACATCGTACAACTTTGTCCATAACAGTTTTACAAAAAGAATGTCGCGAACCACTAACGAAAATTCGACGTCTGCCGCAACGCCTCCCCTCCTGCCTCGATTCATGCTCGGCTAACAAATTAACAAAAGTCTGTCTTATATAGCCCGCCGAACGCGAAGGACCTTTGATTGACAGTCTGACTGTTCTAAGTAATCACGGTTAATAGGTATCACAGACAAGAAGAGTACAGGTAAAAAACACAGGTAAGTTGGCACACGCAAGTGAAAATGCTAACATGTAAATGAGTGTTACAGATACGATGAATACTAATCAGTAGGAAACAGAAACACAAGGCAGCGCGTAATGGCCAGCGTGAAGTCAAATTATCCGCAAAATTGAAGACTTCCAACGTTCACCTCACAGTTAATCCATAGAATAAAAAAGCATGTTCAAGAAATCAAAGTACTAAATCCAAATATATAGAAAAATGAGAACACGACGAACAGAACAACAATTCTTATGGAAACCGCTTAGCGTATGGAAATGTCGCGCTGATCAAATTATGTAGAAGTATTTTCCCATATTGCTTGTATAATTTGCATTGGTAAAGATTGAAATGACAATAATAAATCCTTCTATGCCTAGTTTAAACTTTCGCGTACAAAAACATGGAAAACGTACACATGATCCTGATTGATGAAATCTTCACACGGTAATCGGGTATCAAGTGGAAAACATTTTGGAAGTGTTTGTGTATGTTTTGTGTGTGTTGGGGGGAAGTGTCCTTTTGCTTAACATACAAGGGTCCAAAGATTTTTCTCTCTCAAAAACAGAGACGGGTTACCCAGTTATTCAGTTATTCAGTTGTACCCTATTCATGATTCCCGAACCGATTACAACTCTGCCACTTCTCTTGCTACTGCTCTTCCTCCTCTTGCTCCTACTCCCCACTCATGTGAAGTGAGGCTCACTTTTCCCACTACTCCTCCTTGCCCAATTGAGAAACACATGTTCTAATATGTTCCTGGCTTAATGGTCACATAAATTAATTTTCGACATATTCAATTTAAAACAAGAAGGTTCTTGTTGAGAGAATTCCGTGTAAAATTCTATTTTATCTGATATGTCAATTGCTTTATCCCATTTTCCGGAGAAATTGATGATGGCTGGTACCGGTATATCATATTTTAAGGGAGTAGATGGCGTTCATTTCCATTCGCTTGGGGCTATAACATGGTGACAAGTCAAACAGAGTGAATAGCCTATTAAATGTGACCGAAAATCTCCAAATATGATAAAAATCATCAAAAGACTGACACAACGTGACCATTTATGTGTATTACTGGCGGCTCGATATTGGGGTAGAACTGACCAGAAAGTGGGCATTATTGATTCAACGGTTGAGAGTCGCAAAGTGTTCATGAGGTTAGAGATTATGCTTGTGGTACCCCTCCTCCAAATTCAAATATCTCTATGTAATCAGTGTTATGGCAAGTGAGTGATACAAATACATATTGTTGCCATTTGTTTCATAACGAATATGATGATCACTCATTTTTCAGTTATAATCGTCTCTTAACCTGATAAATAATAAAAACTCGTGTGAAACACGATCAAAGCATTCCCCTGAATATATATGTAAACGTAAATTAGCATGCACGTACGAAGCTTTCGATCTCTCCAATCTGGGGCACACCCTCTAGTACGCGTGGCGTTTTTTTAGGGTGGGGCCGAACACAAATTAGGGAAAATATTGAATATTCCTGAATTTAGACAAATAATGTAGGCTTCACTCAGATATTTGACACTTAATAATTGCTCTCTATTTTGAGCACATCAGTTATTTGCGCACGACGTTAACGACCTGTCTCCTTTGAATGTCATGGCTCTAATATATAGGGTTAGGGGAAAAGGTGGTGCTTACAAGATAAAAGGGTGGGACACATAGCTTTACATGAATGTGTTATGATGCGAGAATTATCTGCAATATACAGGCCTTTAGAGAGGGGCATTATTGCATAGTTTGGGAGAGAGGGTGAGGCACATACTCCCTGTGGGATAGAGTGGGTCAGGCCTCACCTGAGAGTATTGCCTCTGATTAGCTTTGGTCATGTCTTAGAGGAGGGAAAATACAGCGAACGCATGTGCAAAAACAACTGTCAAAATTTAGTTATGCATTGTAGATCCGTTAAGTAAGATTCAAGACCAATGACACATCTCATACATAGAATAAAAAACCTACTAAGCATACAGTACACAGTCTTGGGTATGTGGAAGGTTAACTGCTTTTATACCAGAGAATTTGAAAACACTGGATCGTGTTTGAATTTAAATGTATAAAACTGGTGAGAAAAGATGTCAGAGTACTGACAAGAAGTAATATCACCCCACAATCAAATATTCTGACTGCATATCTAAAAGTTTCACAAAAAACATCTCTGTGATGATTTGATCTCAGTCACGCTTTTATTGTGACTGTTCATGTGGGCAACATGGATGGCATGACCACTCGCCCTCTAGAACCGGCTTGAGCGGTATTAGATTCAAATATCCGACAGCAATGATGTAATAGCCCTATGAAGTCATATAGTGGAAAGTGATGAACTAGATGGCATTACTGGTTCAACTTGTTCATGCTACTAGTCATACACATAGCCAGTAGTTATGCTGGAGACTGAAGAAATTTAAATGAGATACCAATGAACAAAATTCAATTATAATGCCTATATTCTCCCATTATGTAGGCGCATTATGTAATAAGCCAACTACAAGTAATTTAGATTTCATGACCTGCTTGATCAGCATACAGGTACCATATGTGAACCTGCCTAATAAAGGAGTTTTTCAGTGTTACAGTGTAATTCAATTTGATCAAAATGCTATGGATTCATTGGAATCCTTACAATTTTCCATACTCTATACCCATCAGCCCTTATTGATAGCAGCATGTTTTCTCAGTTTGCATTTTATTTATGTGTATAAACAGAAGCCGATGTAGTCTAGATTTATACTTATATATGTAGCTGACCATATCAGTGCTACATGTATTTTGCAGCAAAACCAATCCCCCTTCAATCCTTTGTCTGTCTTTCAATTTGTCTGTTCGACAAGATCTCTAACATAATTCATCAAAAGTCAATGACGAATTGCGTTGATTTACCTACGTTCAGGTCTATAGTGCCACCTAATGATAAATAAATGCAACGAAAGTGTTGAGGCAACATCTCCAGTTCTAGGGCATAGCACACACGATTTAACGCATGACACTTAAATGTTTATAGAGATATTCAAATTAAGTAGGAAATTTCATTTTTTTAAATAAGTGGTCATTTGGTTTGCAAGGGAAGGTGAATAATGACATTTGAAATGCTATATTCATGCTTAGCAACCTAGCCAGAACACATCAATTACTTTTACCTTATTAAAAGAAGTCAATTGTCATTTCCCAATATTAAACTTCTTTTGAGATGCAAAAAGCGCGCCTCCATGATTACTTCAACACCACCAAAACCTTCCCAGTCCTTTGTCTACCCGATAAGATCAGGACACCCAAATTTCATGGAAATCAAACAACACAAGCGTCTAGTCCGTCATTCAATATTCCGCCGTTGTACATTAAAGAATTCCAGAGTCCATAATCCAAAGACCTAATTCAAATAACTGCATTATTACAAATTAAAAACAAAACTGAAAACAATCACTGTTTACATAAACGTAGGCTAGTTTTCTGCAAGAAAGAAGCGGTCAGCAGTTTTCAATGATGCCGACAAGACATCATGATGTTCCAAACACATCAATATTTTTAATTCATACGAGTTTCGTTGTAGAGTCGTTACCTAGAGAATGATGTATATCAATCACGCTTTGATTGCGTTTGTTCATATGGACCCCATGGGGATCTTGAGGTACACGAGTTCCCTACCTCCGGGTTAAACGGAATTAGACACAAGGTACAAAACGTGACGCCATAAATCTTGCACGCTACGCTCGTGAACATTTTTGCTATCAGCATGCAATATATATCGCCAAATTTGAGAATCTTTTAGTGGAGCGCTTGGTGGTATAGTCATATAGATTTAGTGTTTGCAATAATGTTTTGTGACGTGGATTAAAATCGTCAAACAAGTGGTTTAGACGACATCATGTTACATAGGTTTACCTAATTTCATGTCTGTAGCAGCACGTACAGCGATGACCAAACGCTTCGAACTACAATCATGCGAAATCCCACTGAGGCTTTCCAAAAAAGTAGGACATTTAAAAAATAGTAGGACAATATGTTGTGATTATATACACAATCGTTATGCGAACGTGTAAGTAATTAACATGCAATATGGTCGTTTTATCGACTTTGTGCCAATTCGGGTGAAACTTTGTTTGTGATGACATGATCTCTGACATATCGCCTGTCTCTGTTAGATATCTTATCTTATGCAATATTGAACTCTATACATGAAAAAAATAAGTTATATAGAAATTATCTAATCACTCCAAACGAGTATAATAGAGAAGCATACCGGAAATATAGAAACAAATTGAATCACACATTACGTCTTGCCAAGAAACATTATTTTGAAGACAAATTTAACGCTGCTAATCAGGATATAAAGGGGACATGGAAAATATTAAACAAATTGATGAACAAGAAAATGACATTAAATAATAATAATAAAACATTCATAGTAAACGACACTGAAATAAGCGACAAAGACATGATATCATCACATTTTAATAACTATTTCGCATCTGTAGCCGAAGTACTAGATTCAAAAATTCCGAACGTGGGAATAAACTTTCGAGATTATCTGCAAACTAATGCTCACGAAAATTTCGAATTTCCGATTGTATCCACAATAGATGTCAAAAACACCATTTTAGGACTCAAACTAGCCGCACCTGGTCATGACGATATTCGCACATCACTTGTCAAGCTCGTTGCCGAATATGTTTCCCATTCCCTTTCCCATATCATTAATATATCGTTTGCAACAGGGGTAATACCAGATACACTTAAACTCGCCAAGGTTACACCTATCTATAAGTCAGGAGACCCGTCCCAACTGTCCAATTACCGGCCGATCTCAATCTTGACTTGCTTTAGTAAAATTTTGGAAAAAATAGCTGTTACTTCGATTTCACAATTCCTAGATGCAAACAATATTATCTCCAGTTGCCAGTACGGCTTCAGGGCCAATCATTCTACATCGCATGCTGCTTGCTTACTTTATGACACTCTGACCAATGCTAAGGAATCCAAAACATTCAGTATAGCTACTTTTTTAGATCTCTCGAAAGCCTTTGATACAGTCAACCACGATGTTTTACTTCACAAGTTAGATCACTATGGTTTTCGTGGTACAGCAAACCAATGGTCCTCTAATTATGTTAAGGGACGGTCCCAGCAGGTAACTTATGGCGGTGCTACGTCCTGTCCTATGCCGATTTCTTTTGGAGTGCCACAAGGATCCATACTGGGGCCGATCCTTTTTCTAATTTATATCAATGACATCAACAGTGCCTCCGACATACTTAATTTCATATTATTTGCAGATGATACTTGTGTTACTTTCTCATCCGAAAACCCCCAAGAAGTTATTACAATTATGTCGCATGAACTGGAGAAGCTAAAAAACTGGTTCTGTACCAATAGACTTTCGCTAAATATACAAAAAACAAAATATATGCTTATACAGCCAAATTCATGTCGAAAAAAGCTTAGGGCAACAACAAGATACTTGGAAATTTTCGGAACCGAAATCGAAATGGTCGAAAATTTCAAGTTTTTAGGCATAATCTTTAACAATCAGCTAAATTGGATCACACACATTAATTACATAGTTAAAAAAATCTCACGCAATATAGGAATATTAAATCATATAAAAAGGTCCATTAACAAGAAAACGCTCTATATATTATACTACTCACTAATCTATCCCTATTTCTCATACTGTAACATGATATGGGGTAACACATATACAACCCATTTAACACCATTAATACTACTGCAAAAACGCGCCATTAGGGTCATTTCCTTATCTAACAAAAAAACTCACACTGATCCACTATTCAACAATCTTAAGATTCTTCCTTTGTCAAAATTAAATCAGTTTTCGGTCCTTACTTTTGTTCACAAATCATTTTATCATGAAGATCAACTTCCAGATAGTTTTAAGACGTATTTCCTAAGACAGTCTGCAGTACATCAATATCAAACCAGAGGTTCTCGTATCAACTTATATAAACCATTTTATCGTTCAAACCTATCCTATCATACGACGAAAATTAAAGGTCCAAGAGAGTGGAACAATTTGCCTCCCGAAGTAAAATCAGTTGAATCCTTTTCACTTTTCAAGTCCAAACTCAAAGAACATCTTTTATGCAATGTATTACAGCGTCAGGAAAATTAAGTTCTTTATGTACATCTAATAGTAGCTATCTTACGGTCCTATGCCTGCCATTTGTATTAGAGTTATAATTGTAACTAGGGATAGAGCAAGCCCCTTGGGGTTTTATTCCCGCCAGTCATCTCACATTCGAACTGTACAGTTTCTTACTTTATGCATGGTGAATAAAGATATCTATCTATCTATGTTGTTGATGCTTGACTTTCATACCAACTGCTTTTCTGTGGCTGCCAGTTACACTGTAAGACCATGCAGTATATAACAGGACTCCCACTTGGGTAAAAGATAGGGCTAAAAATAGAGGTGAAATTTCTCCAAAATAAAGAAAATATAGGGGATATATGACAAAAATAAGGCTTTTAGAGCAAACATAGGGTTGGTATATACAGAGCGAAAACAATTTCTTCACTTTTAATTTAGGAGTATGTAACCCGGGTTTCATCAAGCAATTTGGGGTAGGGTGTCTTTGAGCTTTGAGCACTGTGGTGAATCGAGACACCCGCAGCGAGGTGAACCACTAGGCGTGAGGTCTGGTACCCATCCAGGGCCCCAGCCGCCAAAGACCCTTTAATAGATGGCCAGATATGCTATTGGAGCCAAATCCCAGCACCCGAGACCCCAAGATCAATGTTGACTTTCATCTTGTAAAACAATATACAATACCATTTCTGCAAATTTCAGAGTTTTTTTTGTGAGAAGGGGGACTTTGATTTTATTTTGGTCCCAAATCACCCATAGATAAAACCCTTAAAGGGCAGCATGAAGTAAGTAAGTAAGTAAGTGTCTGTTTGGCACAGGAGGAATAATAATTGTGCTCCGCATGAGCATACATTTCTTTAAGATGTATCCTTAACAATTGCTGTATACAACCTATGAGTCTTGAGTATTCTTGTTTGATGTAATTTAACCAGCACTATGAACAGCTTTCATATATAAGTACTGTAAGCAATTAACATTCAGTATACTCCACTCGATAGTGTCCATCTAAGAGATGCTCTCCGCTCTTGGAAGTATAGAAGGTTATCTCAGAGTGAAAATGGAGGGTTCCGCTCGAAACTCGTTTTCTGTGGCGTACAGATCTTAATTTTCCTTTCTTTTTTTCATCGCACGGAACAACCCAATAACCATAGAACACATCAACATGCCGATCCAATGCGTGTGATTGTTAGTACCAAAACAGCTGTTGAAAAGAAAACGCTGCACTGTTGTACACCGATTTCTGATATCATGCTTTTCCGTTTCATTGTAATTTGCTATTTGTTTATCCCTCTAGATGAAATTAGATATGCCAGGTAGTCTAATCGGCTAAAATAAAAACAGTTCACCTCTTCTTAGATGAATTTTATCGAACTTTCACCTAAAACGCGCGTGTACAGGTTGTGAGGGGCAGTAACTTTCACACTTTATTTTCTTGCATGACGAAACTATGGTTTATACGAGTATGGTTCTTGTGTGGATATAACCACCAACATCCACAATGTTCCGTGAAAAACAGTTTATTAGAAAATAATAGTTTTAGACTTCATCCAGGAACCGCAAAGTACGGTCAGGTAGATTTCCCCCCGGGTCTACAGTAATTGATTATGTCACCTATTATGTTTATTGATCGCCTGAAATTTGGATGCTGGAATATTCGGGGTGCCAGTGACAAAATTCAATGACAGTTCGTTTTTAAATTTGTTTAACAATGTTCATGTTATGAGTTTTGTCGAAACTTGGGAAGATGAGAATCTGACTGATTCATGTTTTAATATTTCTAATTTTGAAAAACTTCCCCCAAAAGTCAAACATCCTCGAGCATGGCGTAATTCTGGAGGAATCAGTGTATACGTTAGATCGTCTTTAATTGGTTGGATAAGTAAAACTTCGTCCATATCCAATCATCCGGACATACTTTGGTTCAAGTTCAAAAAATCGTTCTTCAATGTAGCCAAAAATATTTTTATTGGTGTTGTATATATTTCCCCAGAGAACTCTGAATGAGATGTGCCAGA
>JAVTVY010048684.1:0-24009 GCA_036873755.1 Hanleya hanleyi
AACAGACCGGCGAACTTGTACAAGGTCGATTCTTCTTTTCTTCTATTATATCTCCCTCTGCTCCCTCCTTGTTATTTATTTATTCTAAAGTATAGGGCTTGTGAAGATCTTGAATGATATAAGAAATGTACCGTAAAACATTGAGTTGATGGACCGCGCAATCCGTATGGGACGTGGCCCTTAAACCACAATTTCTATCAGGCAAGGCATCTCCTACATATTTTCCGATCGTTCGAATGTGTTATTGAAGAGATTTTGGCCAGAAACCAAATTACCAGAATTATTGATTCAGAATTTGTTATCAGCTCTGTTACTCCAAATATGGCAAAAATTAAGCCAGATCAACCTCCCGTCAGTGGTGAGTTACATCTAATAATAGGAGGCATGATGCAGTTCTCATTCAGTTGTAATGACACGGTCATGTGATCTTATTAGTATGTAATCAGGTCGGGGATTTCTCGATTGCGTTAATTATCGCGCATGTTGCTCCCGATGTCGTAAATTTGTGCGTCGACTCTGGGAAAGAATTGGTGTTAGTACTTGATAATAAATTACTAAATTATATACGAAACTGAAGCTTGGAGTTAAATTCAGATATTTTCCAAATATATTGGCGGAGTATGCCAGATCTGGTGGAAACTCTATATGCAGCACAACCTTGCACCATTTTCGGGGCATGCCATCTCCGCGAGGTGCATCGTTTTCGGAGCAAGCCTGAATTATTCAGTCTGCACCGTTTTCGGAGGAAGCCTAAGTTATGCAACCTGCACCAATTTCGGAGCAACTCTAGTGCTGTGAATTGCACCATTTTCGAAGTACAATAAATATCATTGGCACCTGGTCTCAAGTACCATGCAAGCTCTGTTGTGCCCGATTTGGCACAAACTTAACTGATTCTGACCTGATCATCTAATCACGGTGTATATGTAGTACATATTACCATATACTCATATACACATACAACATTTGTACATTGGTGAATAAAATTGTTCCTGTTATATTTCACCTGAATCACAATCTCCGTTATCTTTGAGTCTGTTTTTGTTTTGCATGCTAGTATATTACTGTCTCATCCTGGGAACGTTTTATGAGTGGGCCTTCGATGTAAGAAATCACGAAACGTGGGATGTAGTAATACAGCCAGTGTGAGACTAGTTTCAATGACAACAGTTTACAGCGGCAGTTTGAACTTTTTTCCACTAAAACAGCGAGAATTGAGCAAGCTTTACAAGCTGGAGAAAGGCAGGAAACAGAAGTACATTTAGTTTGAGGCTATTTTCTTGGACGACATGCACATATGAACAATGGCACCTTTCCCGAAACCTGACCGATTTACTTGAAACACTTCCTAAGAATTAACACTGTTGATGGGGAAATAGAGAAATGTAAATTGACAAGGTATATTCTGTCGACAGAATGATGAAACGACAGAATGCTGCGACAGTTTGAAACTGCTTTTCCTGAGAGATAGTTTGCAGCGACACTTTGACAAGGTCGAAATATTTATACATTCAGCTTGTGACGTATTATAAATTGCTCACCCATATTATTTTTACCTTCTTCCCACATGTACCATGATGTTGAGTGTTAGTATTATGATACTGAGGAAAATTGTGATTGCTCACAGACAAGAGAAGATGGGATAAAGAACTGCCCATGCCAATTTTAGGTTGTTTTCGGTCGGACGACAGATTGCTGCGACAGTTTGACACTATTTTCTTGTGCAAAATTTGCAGCGACACTTTCACATGCTATATTTTGTCGGACGACAGATTCCTGCGACAGTTTAAAAGAGTTTTTCCTGAGCGACAGTTTGCTGCGACACTTTGACCAACTATATATTTGTCGGATGACAGATTTCTGCGACTGTTTGAAAGTGTTTTTCCTGGGCTACAGTTTGCAGCGCCGCTTTAAGAAGATATATTCTGTCGGACGACAGATTACTGCGACAGTCTAAAGGTGCTTTTCCTGAGCGACAGTTTGCAGTGACAATTTGACAAGCTCTTTTGTCGGACGACAGATTGCTGCGACGGTTTGAAAGTGTTTTTCCTGGGCGATAGGTTGTAGTGACACTTTGACAAGCTACATTATGTCGGATGACAGATTGCTACGACAGCTTGAAGGTGCTTTTCCTGAGCGACACTTTGCAGCAGTACTTTTACAAGGTCGAAATATTTATATATTCGTTTTGTGACTTATTACAAATTGCTTGCCCATAGTATGTATACCTTGTTCCTAACATGATGTTGAATAAGTTACTGATGATACTCATTATGTTACTGATGAAACTTAAGATTGATCACGGACAGGTGAAGGTGGGAAAAAGACTTTATCTTGCCAATTTTAGGTTGTCTCAGGCAGGCGGGCAAGTGGTATTTCGATTGCTAGATTCATGCCACGACTCTACGCCATTCCGCTTAACCCGGTATTAGGGGCCGTGTGGATCTTATAGTTTCCACACGTACAGCTGCAATAAAAGCGCGGCTGAGATACTAAGGCTACGTCCACCGTATTCTCGGGTCTGAATGTGAGGTGCTGAGGGAAGCTTTAGTCCCCAGACGTCGTCAATTTTTCCCACTTCTTGCATATCGCTCCAATTTATTACCTGTATATGATAGGATTCTGCTGGTGGACTGTTAGTCCCCGAGGCACCTCCTCTGTACATGTCTCTGACAAATATATGTAGGTTTATTGTTTTGGTGGGAAATTTAGGCCGTACGACGTTGGGCATTAAAGGTTAGTTTTTCTTGGTACTCTTGCATTTAGCAGGTTTACCCTATGTTGAGGCGTTTACTCCATCAGACGTCCTCGATGCTCATCCATTAACATCAGATGAGTTATTGCTTTGAGCTGATCTGTCATCACAGCTCCCGAGTTATCGTATCTAATTCCGCTGAAGCCGGTGCTAGGGGCCATGTGGTTACTTCATAGTCTCCACATGAACAGCTGCAATAAATGCGCGGCTGAGATACTAAGGCTACATCCGAGAATCCACCGTATTCTCGAGTCTGAATGTGAGGTGCCGAGGGAAGCTTTCCTGTAGAGTCATATGGTTGCTCTTTAATCGCCAGACGTTAATTTCTCACCTCTTGCATATCGCTCCAATTTGGGAGCGGATGTTGTTTTGCTTCACGTATGTACAGTAGACAAACTGCCTTTGAAAGTTGACGGGGCCGGAGAAATTGTGTGAAAAAGTTGCTCAGGCTTGTGAATCGCACAAGACAAGCTACACAGTCCAATAATAGTGTCTACTAGGCATAGGGTATCTGCTTATCAATACAGGCGGTTTGGAAATGGGTACAATGGGGATGTTTATTTTAATTTCAATTTCCGAATGTTGTGGTGCTGTAGAACTCGAAGCTCTCGCTTTCAGCTTTGGTAGAGATAGACGGGTGCAACAATGTTTGTCTGATAATTTTGATTTCGTGTCATGCATGGACCACCTCGGATTTGGACGTCCCTGGATATGGCAATTCCTGAAAATCACACTTTCCTCCCTAACACGGCTTTGCCACTGGAGTTTACTTACATAACTCCCCCATACCGCTCTGACACTTGACTTCACGTACGTTTCACTCCAACACCGCGTTAATACGTACCTTCATCCCCAACACCTCTTTGACATTTGACTTCATGTACATTTCTCCCTAATACCGCTTTGACAATCGACTTCGTGCACATTCCTCCATAACATCTCTTTGACACACAACTACCGGTACACTTTGGTGGAGAAATACGTTTATAGCTAAAACGAACCTGAACGTGACAGTTATGAAACGTACTTAACCCTAAGTCTTATCCCGGTTTTATTGACACTGGACTTCACGTACATTCGTCCCTAACACCGCTTCGACACTCGACTAAACGTACCTTCGTCCCTAATACCACTTTGATGTTTGACTTCAATTACATTCCTTCATAACACCGTTTGGACGCTCAAATACACGTTCATTCCTCCCTAACTCCTCTTCGACACTCGACTAAACGTACCTTTGTCCCTAATACCGCTTTGATGTTTGACTTCAATTACATTCCTTCATATCATCGCTTGGACGCTCAAATACACGTACATTTCTCTCTACGCCCGCTTTGACACTCTTTCAGCTTTCGTAGAGGTAGACGGTGCAACTATGTCATGCATGGACCGTCTCGGATTTGAACGTCTCCTGGACGTGGCAATTCCTGAAAATCACACTTTCCTCCCTAACACCGCTTTGACACTTGACTTCACGTACGTTCCTCTCTAACACCGTTTTGACGCTGTACTTCACTTACATTCTTCTCTAACACAGTTTGACACTCGACTTCACGTACATTCGTCTCTAATCCCGATTTGACACACACACCTACAGGTTCACTTCGGTGGAGCAATAAGTTTATAACTAGAACGAACCTGAACCTAGTTATGAAACACACTTAACCCCCTTTCATTGACACTCGACTTTTCTGCCCAACACCGCTTTGACACTCTGTTAAACGTACCTTCATCCCTAATACGGCCTCGACATTCGACTTCACATACATTCCTGGGTAACATCATTTTGACATTTGACTTCACGTACATTCCTCCCCAACACCGTTTGACACTCGATTTCACGAACATTTCTCCCTAATACCGCTTTGACACTAGACTTCGTGTACATTCCTCCCCAACACCGCTTCGACACTCGAGTAAACGTACATTTATCCCTAATACCGCTTTGACATTTGACTTTAACACCGCTTGGACACTCAAATACACGTACAGTTCTCTCTAATCCCGGTTTGACACTCTTTCAGCTTTCGTAGAGGTAGACAGGTGCAACACTGTTAGACTTATGTGTGACAATTTTGAACTCATGTTGTGCATGTACCTCCTCGGATTTGGACGTCTCCTGGGCATGGCAATTCCTGAAAATCGCACTTTCCTCCCTAACTCTGCGTTGACACCACTACCGGTACACTTTGGTGGAAAAATACGTTTATAGCTGAAACGAAACTGAACATGATTGTTATGAAACATACTTCAATCAAAGTCCTGACCCGCTTTTTTGAGACTCGACTTCACGTATTTTCCTCTCTAACACCGCTTCGACGTTCAAATACACGTACATTTCTCTCTAACCCCGCTTTGACACTCGACTTCACGCACATTCCTCCCTGAAACAGCTTTTACACTGGATTTCACGTATTTCCTCCATAGCATCGCTTTGACACTCGAATTCACGTACATTCCTCCCCAACCCCGATTTGACACACAAATACAGGTACACTTTGGTGGAGAAAATGGTTTATAGCTGAAACGTTCTCGAGGATGATAGTTATGGAACGTACCTATCCCTAAGTACTAACACCCTGTAACTGACCCTCGACTGGACGTACTTTCCTCCCTAAGATCGTTTTAACACCCGACTTCTCGTACATTCCTCCCTAATACGGCTTTGACACTCGATGTACATTCCCCTATATAAGATAAAGATAAGTGCACTGTTTAGAGCTTTAGATCGTCTCAACTACGGTCGAGATCTTCCGCCTTCTGTCATGCTTGTTTTTAGCAGAGCTGGGGTTTCCCTATCAATCAATCAATCTAAGGGGCGCATTCACGACACTTACTGTGTTATTGGATTGGTAAACTAGACCAGGTCAGATCACTATTCATAGCCGCATTTTTCATGGACAAGGCATCTCCCACATAGTTTTCGATCGTTCGAATGTGTTATTGGAGAGATTTTGGCCACAAACCAAATTATCAAAATTACTGATATTTGTTATCAGCACTGCTACACGAAATATAGCGCAAATTAAGCAAGATCAATCTCCCGCCAATGGTGAGTTACATTTAATAATAGGAGGCTTGGTGCAGTTGCCATTCACTCGCAATGGCACGGTCATGTGATCTTATTAGCATGTATTTCTCTGTTGCGTCATCGCGCACGTTCCATCCGATATGGTAAATCATGAGACTCTGGGAAAGAATAGTTATTTTACCTACATTTCCGACATCTCCTGTCGTAAAATCGTTGTATACTCCTTGGTTCAATCGTCGCACCATTTGTGGTCTGCTTGTGTTCGGTCACTATAGTGTATTTTCAGCATACCGGTACTTGATTTCAAGGTTTGTGTAAACTTTTCAGATATTATCACTGAAACTACAATGTGTATCCACTCAAAGTTTGGAGATACAGTGGCATAATTCGTCGGTGACCACAAACCAACCAGATCTACAAATACCGAGTTTGATTGTCTTAATCAGCGACATTTCAGATGGAGAGCGTTCTTTAGATCTGGTTTTATTCAGAATGCCAAAAATCGAGGATCATTCACTTCGCCATGTTGAAAGTCATATTGGTCCAAGTCTTATTGGCCCATTTTTCCCGTATTGGATCGGTTTTCCCATATCGGTCCGGTTATCTGATATTGGAGGCAGGCAGATTTCCTTGCATTAGGTTTATATCACAGAGAGATAATTAATAATTTATTGTTAGTGTAGGGCTATGTATGTGTAATGACAATGAATATCAATGCAAGAAATAAGATGCCGTATCATGTTATTTCCTCTGTTTATTTACAACTTACAACAATGTGAAGGAAAAACACTATTCACAATTATGTACATCGAACCTGAACCTACGTAAGACACAGGGTATATCCCAGAAGAAAATTGTACCCGTGGATTAATTGCTTTGAGATATTGACTCCCCAATGAGATTGCATTATATAAGTTGTACAAAAACAAAAATGATTACTAATGTAGAAAAATGAATTAGTATAATTTTCATAGTAAATCGAATATCCACAAGTTAATATTCACAAAGTCAGGAAATTTATAACACCAGTGTCATGTATGGGGATTTCGAAAGCTATATACACTGGAAAAGTAATCTAACGAAATGGCTTTTCTGATGGATTCATATATAGAATATATCATATGTTCAATCGTACTAATCTGGAATAGTGAGAACCAGCATCTTGATGACTAACTGGACCAATCATCTGCATATGTTTTCTCTAGATGTGTGACAATATGTGTCGTGCACGGACCTAGATACTACTGATGTTTGTGAGTACATCCTGAATCAGGAATTCCTAATGCATCGTGTCAGTTAAACTAGATACAAGAAAATCGTATGATGTCATACAAACACTGCTGAACCGTTTAAAAATTGTATCAATAATTATGCAGAGGCCTTATTTGTGGACCCAATGAAAGCATGGACAATAAAAGGCTTTAAGAACTGAAGCAGAAGAAAAGCACAATTGGTGACTGACTACATGTAAGAAATCATGTTGAACCTGGAAAAGCCGGGTTTGATGATTCTTACAAGACGAACGCGTCGTAGGTTCAAAATATTAAAGCCCCTCCTCTCCTCGACAACCCTCAACCCCTTGACACATTCAACATCAGTTATCTATGGGTCTGTTCAGTGCCTGAAAGTCAAAACGAAGCTGATTATCAGAATACTATGAAACCAAGCGAATGCTGCTTTACAGGTGGCGCCACTTGTATTGATATTCTTGTCCTGCCAGGCCATGTTAGTGTAGATTTCTCGGTCGTTCAATGTTTGCAGTGGTCGAAAGTTGTCTGAGAGATGGAGAGGGGCATGAGTTACTGCGGATTTAGGTTTTCCTCCCTCCACCAGCATTCGGAATTTATTTATCTGAAAAATATATAAGGATACGGAATTACAGCTTTTGTCCGAAAGCCTCGTGTTGCAGTGGCACTACCATAAATCAGACAGACAATTTGCCTCATCCGGCCCTTTTCATTTCGAATACATACGGTTCAAATCCTTTAAAAGAACAATTCTCGAAGGTATCTCTTCCAAGCATAGCAGCTTATCATTGTCATGCATGACATCAGATTGCATACTGTCAGTTACACTGAGATTACAGACTCCGGCAATGAGAGAATGTAGCTTGTAAATAGCATGAAAATATTCAGAGTATAAGCAGATCCCATTCCTCAGTCAGCTGAAAGAAGATACCATACCTGTCTTTCCGATATTTCAATAGGTGTGTCAAAGACGGTCCAGAAGACGGATTCATAACAGCCGGGTGTGGTCAAACTGCCTTTGTACCGATAGAAGTGATCCATGGATTTAGGAAACAAAGACCTCAGTTCAACTGGCGGGATATAGATCTCGTCGTCTGAAAGATAACAATGGACGTTAGATCGAAATGGCTTGACGACTGGAAGCTGGGAATAGCAAGTTGATATTGTTTATAGCAATACTGATCCATATCGGAGAAAAATGGTAAACTAGAAAAGACAGCTTCAAATTTCAAGTACATCGTTCCTATTTTAGTAAGTTATAGGCAAGTTAAAACAGCAAGCTAATAATTGATAGGTTCACAGTTCGAAGAGTGAATGAAGAAATTGACTTGGTACGAGAAAATGGTTAAAGGCGATGAATAGAAATGGACAAGCTGGACGAGAAGAACTGTGGCCCATGTTACTTTTCCTAGGATGACGACTTACTTTTGTATGTGACGTTTTCAAAATGAATAAGTATAGGATTGAATGCCTCGTTGTCATGTTCCGTAATCTGCAATGATAAGTACATCACGTCAAACATAACGCACAACAGTCAGAAACACTTTCCCCATAATGTTCATATATAAAATATTCGGGTATATATAAAAAAAAACGGGTCTAACATGTCTAATAAAGACAAGGGGAGCATTGAAAAAAGGAAGGAGCATATTCCAACCCTGGCTGGTTCCCTGCCCCGTAGTGACGCTCGACCATAGGAGTAACCGACTACGTCAGCCCAGAGGGAGGAGGGAGGGAATTTGGCTTAATGTCACACTCAAGTTTGTTTCACTCATATGGTGACAGTCAGTTTGGTTGGTGGAGGAAGCCGGAGTACCCGGAGAGAACCACCGCCCTTTGGCAATTACGTCAGCCCAAAGTAAACATGGGGAACAGTAATACAGTATGCTATATTTAGGGTAGGAACAGTTAACCAGATCAATTCAAGATAGAAGACGACAGAGATTACCAGATTCCTACCAGGCTAATCTTCATTAGAATGGACTATCAAAGCAATGTACAGGCGATGGCGACCATTTCGAATTTTAGACCAAATGATATTGATAAACTTTAATTTGAAATACACTCTCATGTCAGTTGATATGAAGTGTGAGTATGTCAATGCATTATCGCCATCTAGTTATCGCTCTATACTCAATACTATAACATCTAGAATGGGGCCTTCAGCACCCGCCGCCATGTCCTAATTAACCCTGCCAAACACGGGATTTATTTGGCGTTCCCATCCCCTCTCATCACGGGCTAGGAGGCCGAAACTTCCACATGATATGTTTTTTTCCAGTTCTACCAGAAAATGTATCCCCTTGATCGCACCGATGACGTCATGTTCTAGAATATGCATTTTGGCGTGGATTTTTTTGGTCCGTTCCTCCGAGTTTTTATATATGCTATTATTCCCTAGCTGAAAATCTACATTATAAATTATAAATATAAATAGGGCTGGTTATCAGGTGTGATAATGTTGGACAATCATGGCCGCCATTTGGAATTCACCCAGGATCCCCTGAGATTAAACAGACAGGAGACACGTCGGATCTTCCGGATATGATAATATGTAACAAACATCTTACCTTGAAGAAGAACCCAAGTACGGCCAGACCATCAGGTGCGACTAATGCCTGACTCACATTGTAGATATGGTAATAATGCACCCAATGCATCTGTTGGAAACAAGAGACGATAATTAACATGTGAGAAATAATGATTCTATATATCCTAGCTAACATGGTTTATCATGTTTGGCAGGAATACCTCAGTCACTACAGTATCCAGAACTGGGATAAACTAGTCTATACCACCACCGATTTGCCGGCGATGGTTGAGCATTTATATTACATTATCCAAATATCGGTTGGTTCAGTTTGTGAGCAAGTTAAAGTCCCTCGTTGTTTTATGAGAACGCAAAAGTATTAACTAATCATTGTGATCTTCGATATAGGATTGGAAGTGAAAAAGTTCTGAGAGGTTACCTCCATCGGATAGAATTCACTGTCTTTGGCGTGTTCGGAACCCTGGCCGTTATGACTGCCCCAGTGGAAGTGTAGCTGTAAGATGTTGTATCGTCCAGGTAAACCGGCTCCCGTGATGTGCTGATTGTCTCCTTCTACAACAATCTGCACTGTGGATGATAAATAAGCATTTGATATAACATAAAAGGTTCTGTCATATCGTTTTCGCTTTAACCAATATCTACTTTGTTAACGTGACAGAATAACCAGAAATAGAAGTGATCATCTGGTACGATTGTTTATTTCTCTTGTGAAGGTTTCACCTACAAAAGCTGCAGCCAACAGATAAAAAGGAAGAAATGCACCGATTCAGCCTGTCTAGCGAATGGATGGGACTATGGGACAGGCTAGCTGTATATATACGAGTGCTGGTAGCTGAAAATCAGTGACTGCAAGCTATTGTCTGTACATTTCACGTATTCTGCGTAATTAACGCGCACTGGCAAAATTTAGGGCCAGAGGAATTCTGTCTTAAATCTGGAAGTAGTAAAATCGTGCACTCCCAGTCGGCCGTGTTGCAATGAAATTGTGACTGCTTGGCACCGTATTTTCATCGACCTATTTTGAAATGTCCGGGAATTATTGTTCTGCTTTCAGTAAAGTAGGTTTCTCTTAAAGAAATAACGCCATTTGACTCTATCTGGCCCGGTTTTTGTCGGGTTTACCAAGGGTAAACCCTACATTAGTATCACTTTTCAGTTTTTCTTTTTTCTTCTGCACATGTGTAGTTTTGATCTCCTGCCCGGAGACTGTTCTCATTTGATGCCCCTTACAGCATTCACAACAGGCCTCGCACAAGCCATGCAATTCCAGGCGCTAAGAGTAATGGAATTTCGTTGAAAGGACATGGAAAGTCAGAGGAAATATATGTAGAGTCCGGGAAAATGAGTGGAAAAAGCTAAGTTATTCTCTGAAGTTCAGCGAAATTTATTGCGGAATAAAAATCCAAACAGCCGTGAAACGTGTTTGCTGGTGACCCTTCGCCAGATTGGAACGAGGTCAGACAGCTCATTTACATATTTTGTGTAGTCCATTGGTTCAACTAAACTCGTGACTGTTTCCCGCTGAATTAATATTCATATTCTGTGACGTGTATTGGTCGAGGTCATAATGTCGACAGCTGATTGGCTCACGCTCTTGACATCTGTACTAATTTACGTATCAGAACAGTCGCCATTTGAACTGGTCAAATTGCAGTCGCCATTGTTCGTTGGTTTGGAATTTAGCTTTGGGCTAATTTTGCCGATGCCGGGAAAATGCAAATTTAGTGAACATTGGCTGAGACTGGATGATTATAACTGTGGTTGTCCCGTCACGGTGAGAGGACAGCAACGTACACGGTGTGTCAAACAAATGTGGATCTGTCCAATATCGGCGATGGTCCTTTACGGAGCCATACAAAAATTACAGGATACACAAACTTTACACACATATTCTTGAGGTTGTTCTATAACTATATGGCACTTTATGAATTATTATTACGAATATGAATTTTAATATTTTTGAACATTTTTCAATCTTTGGTAAGCTACCTTACAACAAAAGTTATGATTCATATATAATGCAAGATCACAAAGATGATCTTCACTTTAGATAGGGAATCGTCCTCAATGCGTTTTTGATACACACAGCTGGTGGGGCTAATTTTTGTCTAAAAAGCACCAAATTGACCATTTGAATAGATAAAGATAAAGAATAATCAAGACCTACAGACAAACACAACCAGACTTACAGTGGTTCAAACCTGCCGTATTTTGCACTTTTCGGTGCATTTACAGTCGACATTTTCTCTCCAAAATTCTCGTTGCAAAATTATGACACCTTTAACCAAAATCATATTTAGACTTATTTGTTGGTCAAAATAGCTAAAATTGGTTTTGGTTAAAGGTGTCCTATTTTTGTAACAAGAGAAAATCCGCACCGAAAAGTGCCTAAAAATACGAAAATAAGCCAACTTACCAACTTTAGTGAGCCATAAATCCGTGTTCGTGCATCTGCAGTCCTTCATTATTTCGAGTCTTATAATTCAGCATGAAGGCTGTACAAAATGGTCCATTTCATATCCCTTTGATAAAAGTGAAAGTTTGGCCCTTCAAACCGAACAGCTTGAGGACGATTCCCTATGTCAAGCGAACACCACCATTCTTCCCAAATATGGGACTAATAAACTCCTCTGATGCAAGTAAACCCGACATCAGTACTTTAAGTACTTTGATTTAACCTGTCCAGCCCTGTGGAGGGGCCATTTCGTCCCCCGCCTAATTATTTTTCTTACCCTTGAGCTACGGGGCTAAAACTTACCACACTATGCCCTTGAGTCAAGCTCTACCAGAAAAGGTAAAAAAAAAATACAAGATGGCCGCTTTGACGACGATACAGTGATGTCATTTTTTGGTCCATTTTTCTATCAGAATTATTTATTTATACAATTTCTCAGCAAAAACAGCATGATAAATTAGTAAATATTAATGTGATATGAAATGAAATAGTTTTTGCCCACTTTGCATCGCGAAAAAGCAGAAATTTTGAAGAAAAATGACGGAAACGTCAATTCTGGTTAACATCATGAGGGATAGGGAAAATAATTACATCCTTCTAACCAGCAGAAGTGATAAGTGAACTAGTAGCAGAAATTTTGAAGAAATATGACAAAAACATCACTTTTTCTGGTACCCCACATGGCCGCCATCTTGAAATTATCCATGATCCTCTGCTCGGGGGGTTATGCAAATAGGCACAAAATGACCCCAATATGATAAACTATAAAGTCAAGGAGTTTCAGCTTTCCATTCTTTGTCGTTCCGGAGATAGCACAGAAATGTTGTTGGTGGGGGTGGGAGGGGGGGCATTTCTATGAGGAATAGATGGAGATATGGTAGAGGTAATATGTGAAGGTCGTATAGAAAGCATGTCTGTGATATCCACTGTCATTGTGGTATATAAAAAAGGTGGAAAATAATTATATTCTTGATGAAATAAAAATATTTAAAAAATTAAAAGATCGACGAAGACATCCACTGCTAATCAAACCACTGTGGTTGTATGCCTTATAGATGCCCTATGATTCTAGGTTCACCCATGCCCGTGTCTGTCCGTTAATACACGAAGCTGAAGACTTCTTACCTACTAGTAAGGCAAAGGTGTATACCAGGAGTGACCTGAAATTGATAATTTACCTGTGTGGCCATTATTTCCCAGCCTGAATTTCACCCCTTCTGTGGTATCAAACCCGTGGAATTCGAAGGGATTTGTGAAAAGATCGTGGTTGTAGTGAACCTGGGAAGTGTCGATGTTCACAGGGGACTGTTCTTGACCGGCACAGTTTTTCTGGAGAGTCGTCCAGTTCTCCGGCCCTGTCAACGAAGTAGAATAAATGCAGTTATATTCATGGCGTGTGTGTGTGCGTCCAGTCATAACATAATAATGATCATCTTATTATAAAAGTGGTTTAATATGACAGCCTTGAAAAGAAACTGAATAAGCAATTGGTACGCTATTCCTTGTCATGTCTATTTGCCACTCATGTTTACCTTAATTGTTATGTTCACATATTATCTGATTGGCTATTGCCCTCTAATTTTGTGTATCGAACCATTTCAGTCTTTGTTAGTCGTTTTGTATATAAGAGCCTGTAACTGCTGTTAGATCACATCCTGAAGATGACAAATAAAATTTTGTCCAAATATTGAGACTTTATTAAGTTTATTCGGAGTTACTTTGCTTCTGCGGTACGCTTTTGTGTGGCGTATATTTTTCTTTTCTATGTCTGAATGTGGCATTCAGATGAATGTCTACAACTTCATGGAATATCTTGAAATATCGCGGTATACCGTTTCGTGTCACTAAATCATAACTTAACTTCTTCAAAGGCTTCCATCCGCGGTGTACATAACATATGCTGATCAATACTATGGCATCAGTCCGGTCTCAAATAAAAGGGATTTAACATCTCTTTCTTCTAAAAACATATTAACTGTAAAATATAAATCCAGCGTTAACTTACCTCCAGCCGCCCCGCTGTGATAATGCCAGTCATCTACAAAAGAAACAGATAAATAAGTGGGTGAATAGGATTTAACGTCGCTTTCAACATTATTTCAGTCATATCGCGACGAACCAACTAAGCACTACCCAGCCAAGTTGAAGCAGCATGGAACCAGACACCCTTCATTTACACCGAGGACAGTACACAAGACACAGACAAGAGGCTTAAATGGTGCAATAAAGACAAGTGATATTACAGTGCTAGACATCACATCATCACGTTCCTGTTGCTTCTCAGCAAAATGCATTGATGCAAGAGGAACCCGTGCCCACCCAACCATCCTCGACAGATAAATAAGCATGATTGCACATAAATACACATCAACGCATCTTTCTCATCAGAGCATGTGGAACTTCCATCGTTTCATTCACACGCCCGCAAAACAAGAGATTTAGAGGGGGGGGGGGGGGAAAAAGGGCGAAGTGTCGAAATATGGGGTCTCTATATATAACCCCATGCTTTATATAAAAAAAACATAAGGTGTGAAACGGACTGTGGGTGAATCGAGAAATAAACGGTTTACCGCCAAACAAAATACATCAGCATATTCGATCTACAAGTATCACTTTATATATTCCCGTCGTCAAATTAGTAAATTTGTGCAATTTTTTACGTTTGCCGGGCGATTCAAAATCCAACGTAACTGTCCGTCCATCTAGGAACAGTTAGATTATGGCGGGCTTCGTTCTCAATTCTGATTGGTCAGTAGCGACACGCCTTCGGCAAGGGAGGTCACGCACTGATCAGCTGTCGCGACTGACCAATCAGAATTGAGAACGATTATTCTTATATGACATCTCTTACTAAAATACAGTAACCAAGGATGATAAGATTTTTTTCCTCGCGATTGGATCATCACTGGGGTTAAATCTAGTCCGTGATGGAATCACCCAAAAATCGTGACGGAATCACGAGTGGGCTTGTTAAAGCTTCTCGGTAAAAGAGCTTTAAGAATTACACATTTTCTCCAAAAAAAATATTCCTAGGGTGAATTTATCACTTCTATACTTATAAAATTAAAACTCTGAACTCTTATTTTTACTAAGGTATACAGTTTCCGTCACATGCATATTTTTTCTACAGATGTTTCAAAATAGTAAAGTTTTACAGTAAAATGCAACTTTTGACAATTTCGAATTCTCAGGGTCAAAAATTGCGGGAAAAATATTTCGCACTAAAACACATCTTCTCTGCCATTGACGTGCCCCCGAAGATCATAGGAAGCGAATAGAAAAAAACAACATGCTAATATATGGTCTACGAAAGAATGTGGAGTGATTTTTTTGTGAAAAAGGGTTGTTTTTACCGCGTTTTCGTGGAATTCATGAGAAGATGAAATCGGATCTTCCCACGTTAACTTTAACATAAAGTGTCGAAATTGTGCATGTGTTAATTCAGCCAGACAGCCTTCGTCTCCTCGGACTATTGTACACATCCTTCGGCTAAGATTGGTCACATTTTCACATCATATATTGTTGAAGAATATTGAGTCATCTGTTACATCCGATATACATGTATCAAACGATGATCTTTTTATAAAACTGTTAAGTTGTTCAGACAAAATAATTACCAAGAATGTAGCAAAATTTGTATATGACTGCTTCAGTACTACAGATAATTGAATACTGCATAACATTACCATTGTGTAAAGCTGTAACATATTAATATATATCCGTGCCAATAAGCAAGCAAAATAAGAGTATCCGCCATCAAGTTTTTAATGAGGTATTTTAGTATGTGTACCCTATCTATTATTTTACTGTGTATATTATGTTATGTCTGTATATTTTGTATGTATGTATGTGTGTACATGTATGTATGTATCTATGCGTTTTAGCCCTTTTCTGGGGCACAATTCATGCAATAAACTATCTATCTATATCCATCATACGCCCATGCAGCTTTAGTTTAAACAAAGTCTATACCACAATCCTCCGCTCAACACTGCATCGGATATTTGGATTTTATTTTCTATGTAAGCTAAATGATTTCGGGGTGACGTTTGAATACTAGCCAACATTCTTTGGATATTAAGTAGACGTTCCACCGAAACATATATCGAATCAGTATCCACTGAAATAAGGTATCCACTAGACTGGATAAGACTTTTCAACACCTAATTTGAACATCATACAGACGTGGGAGGCACACAAAAACCAATTACTAAGCAAAGTTAATGTGTGACCTGAGCAGAATCCTTTACCTCAAAGAATTATGTTCAATTATGAACGAAGGAATCTTAAATAATTAAAACGTATAGTCGGCTGTATGACGTTGAAGTATGTGGTTCCCAGCAGTTGAGAATATTGTAATCATTTATTCCTGACCATTCTATAATCTGGTAAATGTATGCCGCGATGTTTGCAGGTCTCACTGATTAACTCTCCACTAACATATTATAATTATACCGCCGACTATTTACCGAATTTCATTATATTGGCGACCATATATATGCTTTTTACGTATTTCTTGCAGATAATTTTGTTACAGAATATTGAAAAAAAACAAACAGGCTGCAATCTGTCATAATGATATTCCTGGAACCCGCGCTCTACACGCATTTGAAAAAAGCAACAACAAAAGAAATTTTTAGTCGAGAAAAAAGACTTACCCGAAGTGTGAGCCAGCACGAACAGTCCCATCGTTAGAAGTATCCCTGTGAACATTGTCCTCCTTAGTTATTCAACTTGGTCTGTTACAGAAATACTATTTCCTCTTTGGATACAGCTATATAGTACAGAATATACCACACACCTATTTGTGACTATGTCGGCAATACTGGAGCTCTTTTATTACTGATGGTACAAGTGGCATGTCACATGAGTAGAAGTTTTCCCGGTCTTTGCAGGTCTTAATTTCGAATTCTTTCAACTGATTCAAAGAGTAGACCCCGTCCATGCGTTCTCCGCGGACCCCCTCCTTTTTTATAACAAGTTAGATTTCAAATGACATTCTAAGAAAGAACATTCACCCCTCTCGAACAAAGCATGCTTTCGACCAAGACAGCGCCTCTAGCATACTCCGTACTCCCATTTGTGACCGCAGGACACCGAACCACGGGATACTGCCATGCAAATTCACAGGTAATGCCACCACTTCTCTTATCACAACACGACTGACATTGCGTTGGAAGGGAGTTTTACTTTCAATAATTTAAATCATGTGGTATAGTCATTACATTATTTACCTTTTCATATCCGTTGCAACAAATTTTCGTATGAAATTGCATATATACATTTTGTGTATTGTGTTTGTAAGTAGTATTAAACCCAATATCCAATGATTGACGAGTCCAGTAACCGTAACGGGAAGTGCGCCTATAACAAATATATTATTTATATGTATAAGGAGAGATTAGCTTTGTGTTCCAGAATCTTCTATACCCGCGTTTATCACTAAATATAGTATGATAATGTGGTGAAAGGATTTAACTTCCGAGGCGAAATCATGAAACTTCTCATGATGATACCACTTGTTTTGTTTATATTGAGTGTGAACGTGCGTTTCAATGCCTCTCAACGAAATAATTGCGATATTTCATAACACATATAATGTTTTAAACAATTTATTACAATTTTCAAGTTCTAAATAATTACTGGACGCCAAGGATTCAAAATCGTTTAGGCATGACACTTTGATTGAACTTGTAGTTTAAGGGCCGCTTCCCATTCGGATTTCGCGGCCCATCAACTCAATGTTTTATTTGAATTTCGCGGTACATTTCTTTGTTTTTTGAATATCTTTTCCAGCGCTAAGTATATAAATAAATAAATGAATAAATAAATAAATAATAAATAACAATGAGAGATTAGTAGGAGATATAAATAGAAGTAAATAAGAATCGCTATGTACAAGTTCGTAAGTCTCTTTCTGGTTTTTGGTTAAGTTATACTGGCAAATGTGAGTTCACTGTAATCGCGTGGATGATTCCTTTGTCTTGGTACCCCTTAGTACGCACAAAGCCGTCCAGAAAAAACTGGGAGAACCATGGGCGTCTTTAGGATTTTTCGAATCGACTTCCCTAGCGACGCCCTTCGGAACAGGGTGGGTTCTTCCAGAAATCTGTGCCTGTAACAATTGCTTGGAGTGTGTATTGGGGAACAGGACGCCAGGTCTACGTCCTATATTGCGTGAAAGTCAAAGGATCATATTCTGTGTTGAGGCGTCAGTTCGGTGTCATCTATGGGGTAGCGTGTCGGTGTGGTTTAGGATTTGGTATTCTGGTTGCTCAGTTCGGTGGGGTAGCGTGTCTGGCGTGGTACAGGGTCGAGTATTCTGGACGTTCTTGTGGACCGACGATGATGATCTTCATCTCCATTTCTGAAAGTATATGATGAAAAAGTGTGTAGTATTCTTTTTTTGTGGGTGACTTTATTTGTGTGCGTGGTTGTTTCTTGGACGTGTGCTAATGATTTATGTCTCTGATTGTTGAATTGGTAGCGGCCTTTCGGTTTTAGAGACGAATGTGGTGACCGGCCCACACGGAACATGGTATCTCCGGTGCCCACATTGCCTATTTTATTGCAAAAGAGAGATTTTGGGCCAATATTGTCGCAGGGATGTTGATTGGTCTTGGCCTCCGATTTTTGAGACTAATGTGGCAACCGGCCCACACGGAACATGGTATCTCCGGTGCTCACATTGCCTATATTTTATTCCAAAAGAGAAATTTTGGCCAATGCTGACATTGTTAGTTAGTGATGCGCATGCACGGGGGTAGTGTTATATACTGGAATCATAGCCAGCAGTTTTGATAAAATTTATTAAGGACTTGAATACCTGTTTTCTAATGGGGGGCTTAGGGTTTAATATCGCTGGTAATGCTAAGGGAGTGTTGATTTTTTTTAATTCGTTTCTAAGTGCCTCACGTTGTTGGTTATGGATTGGGCATTCAAGTAGGACATGTTCTATTGTTTCTTCTACATTGTTGCATGCGGTACAGAGTGGTGAGGTGTTTTTTAGAAGCATGGACAGATGTGATTTAAGTCCGGTTTTGCCTAGTCCTAATCTGGTGATGATGCGGTCATCACGTTTATTGTCTAACTGGAATCCCTGGACTTGTCTTTTCTCTCCATCAAGAATCTTATGTAACCATCGTCCATGTTCTTCTTCGTTCCATTCCTTTTGCCACTTGCTATATATTTTGCGTCTAATGCAGGCGCCGCGGAGCATATTCAAAAGTGGGGGGGCTGACCCCTATCTCGACCATAAAGTGGGGGGGCTGAAGTCGCCCCTAGATAGGGCTTATAACATTACAGCTCCGAAAAGTGGGGGGGCTGAAGCCCCCCAGCCCCCCGGCTCCGGCGGCCCCTGTAATGATAGTGTTGAGTTCCTTATATCCTAATCCTATTGGCACATCGTGTGTAGTTTTTGCAAGACTATCTTTGGGAGTTTGGTCGGCTGCTTCGTTATCTCTGATGTTGACATGCGCGGGGACCCAAGCTAAAATGGCGTCTATATCCTCGTTGACACTCTCGTGACATCAGATTATATACCATCTACTGTCAGATACCTGCACCGACAGTTCTGAAGGTGACACACTCTGACAATGGGAGAATGACACATGATAGAAGGGGAATTTGCACGCTTTTTCTATACCTAGCTGATTTTCATATGGGACACCCTAAAACGAGTTCCGAAATTCCCTAGTTGCGAAGTTCCAAGTTTCGAGCTCCGAAGCCCCAATCTCCCATACAAAAAAGCTGTGAATTCGGATTTAAACTCTTCCTCTCTTAGAACTTTTGTTTTTCATCAAAATGCAATCGTATCGAACAGAGGCCTTACACATAAGATATTCAATATTCTTCAACTTTGGGGTATATCAAATTAGGATAATTCGTGTCCGAATTCGCCTGACTGTAAGGGATGATAATGTGCCTTGCGGGAGGCATATTCTTGTATTTCTTAAGGGTGCTCAGCCCTCCTGCACACACTTTTACACGCCCTCTAGAAAATGTCTTTATACAGCTAAAAGTATGCCTCATAGCTTTGGTAATGTATATATATATATATATATATATATATCTTGAAAGCACAAATATATAAATGTATTCACTGTAATCATGTAGGTTGCAACGATATTCGATTTAAAATTAAGTAATTTTTTTTAAATGCTATTTCCAAAAAGGTATTCAACTTATCGTAACTTATTTCATCATTTCCCGTACACTGTAAAAAGGAAGTAGTTTGAACTACCACTTGTTGGAACGTGTGATACTGGTTTTGGAACTTCCAGCTTCCAAAAATGGTAGTTAGCACACAAGTTTCTTGAGTTACCATAATAGGACCTTTAAAATACTACATTCAGAAGTTTGTAATCCGGAGAAGTTTTTTGAAACACCAGATCTGGTAGTTTTGATATTGAAATCATCGAACTACCACATCTGGTATTTTAAGTTACCAAATCTGGTATATATCCGAAAAACCAGTAAGTTTTTTGAGATGCCGGATGCGTGACTTCGTACAACTTATACAGTAAGGTACGTACAAGAAAGCAATTTGGTTGCTAGTCGTCGTACAAATTAACATTCACTGTTCAGTGTATTTTCAAGTCAACCCTCTTGCGTAATATTGCGTGATATAGGTGCATATACAGTACTGGACTGTCAAGTGAAACATTTACATGATGAACCGGAATGTCTATAGATGTACCGGGGTACCGTTAAAAACCCGAAGCGCACGCGGCATGCAGTACGCTACCGTGGTAAAGAGCAGTAAGATGCCGGGAATGCGCATAGGAGTGAGGCGTGGTGATGGTTGCCTCCTCTCAAATCAAGTCCCGAATGCTCACAATTTTGCTTAAAATAAGATAGCATTTGGATTTTACTTCTTCCGAGCTTTCAGAGGGGACATAACTCTGTCTGCCGGCATCATCCGCTAGATGTATGTGTTACGTCAGCAATATTCGTCACCAGCACGTGACGGTCGCAACCAAACCAGTGAGGTGATGTGCGATCGAACAATCTTCGTAAGTATGACTATTTTCATGTATTGTATCCTCAAATGTGACACAAGTTTTGACTAAACATCTCTTCCATACAAAATTTAACGAGATCAGTGGAGATTCATCAAATATTTTTCACTCAGCTGAGCGCCTAATCTGACCGTGTATGTTCCAACAACAACGACAACCATGGTACATTCTTGAACTTTTGGCGGCAAATGTGCGGGAACTGGTTAAAATACAGTTGTTTTAATTGCTCAGAATTGATTCATACGTCATACATGCATTTACAACCACTTCGTCATTTAGTTTTAAGGTCAATAGATGGGGCTCATTTAGACCCCCTCCCCCCCCCCACACACCACAGGCACTAGGCCTTGGAGGGATGACTGATCGTTAGTCGCACTCGTGTTTCCTATAGCTTTTTCCACTTTTTAAGGTTGAGGTAGCTAGGCCTATGAACAGGTGCTTCCGGGAAGTAGTCGCCTCGGTTTCACTTTTACCAAAGGCACCCGCAATTAATTTGAATAATATATCGATAAACTATTCCTGAAAATCTATCTGAAAAACAATTCTGTTGATATTTTCCACATGAAGTTCCAATGGATCTTGTATGCATGTACATTATAAATATAATATTCTTCAAAAATAGAATATTCAATTACTAAAACTAATTGTGAGGGCCTTTGGTACTTAGCGGAAGTTCTCTGCACCAATATGCCCCAAGTGGAATAAGGGAGTCTAAAACCCTTTACGAATTGGGCTATAGCTTCAAGCTGGGCGAAGTTGTTGCAAGGAGTTGGGTAAATACAGAAGCAGAAGTCAAATAAAATCCCCCCTCCCCTCCCCCCCAACATCCCCAAACCTCGGGCAAGGGTTGGGCTTAGTGGGAGATTCACAACAAGTTTTCCCAGGGGTGGTGCTTTCACACGTTTTCAGTTTATGTGGGGATTTAGTTAATGTTTCTTTTACCTAGGGATGGGACATTAATTGTAATTGGTTGGGGTTTAAAGTAGGCATTCACTTCAATGTTTTGCCCCAGAGGGTAGGGCATTGAAGCATAATGCATTTTTAACAACTTTCATTTGCTAAGTCCCCGCTACTAAACCCCGTGGTTGGGTGAAGGGGGGGGGGGGGGGTGATGCAAATATGATCCTAACTTTTTAATATTTCCGGGACAATCTATCTCGCGTTGTGTGAATTGGGAAATGAATATTATTGTGTTTCGGTTAGTGTTACAAAATTTAGCATGGGTTCAGTATTTTATACCAATAAAACTGTTGCAAAAAAACATTCAGTATTGAGTTCTAGCTATATTGCCCCATTATCTTCAGTTATTCTCCCCCACTAATTCTGCAATGAAGGTTCTTCAAAATTGGTTGAAATATAGTTTCTCTGTTTGTAGGGAATTGAACCTCACCAGTGTCACTAGAGTGGCAAAAGAACAAGCTTCTGGAGGAATGACTAACGAGATCTTTCAATGATTGTTCAGCAGATTGAACAAAGGAAACTTTGCCAAGGTAAGTTAAAAATGATGCTCGCTATAGTAAATCCTGTAATAATTCAATCACTGTATTAAAATTCAGCTATCAATTTTAACAAAATTTAATTGGTCATTTTACTAAATTTGATAAACCACTAAAATAATTAAAATAACAAGGACAGGTTCATACTCCATGTAAAGATCACGAGACAACAATGTGTCTAGACTTTGGCATTTTCAGCTGCACAGACTCAGACAATAGCTTCCTAAAGTGTCTACCCTGGATTATCCGCATGATTTTGGACCATTTTGTCAAATCCAGTTTCAATAAATTTGATCATCCTCTGATTTTATTGTGTGAAATTTCAATTCATGTGATGAATTATTTTTAGAGGATTTACGAAAATGAGATTCGCGGCTAGTGGAGAAGTTTCAGTTTTAAATAATACAGGACAATTCTTGTGTATAGGCTGGCCCAGATATGATGAGACAGGGCAGAATGTTACAGTAAAATGATCTAGATTATTATTTTGAAGATCAGCCCAACAGTAGTATTATAAGACTTGGCATTGATATTATTGCTAAGTGAAAATCCCCGTGCTAAAATGTTCTGTGTTTTTATTATGGCAGTTTGGAGAGACATTCCCCCCTGCCTCGTGGTGTGAGTTTGACCAAAGAAATCACAGAGGTATGAATGGGACAGAGGTCAATGCCACCATGGCAGAGGTGTGAAAGGTCAAGGACGCTCTGGCAGAGATATGTAGGGACCAGGAGCCCATGGTCCAAGGGGACGGCTCTGCCTTGGTAAATTAACAGCGGCTTTATTCCAGAGACCTGGTACCTCATTCGATCGTTCTTGGTCCAAATATATAAAGCCACAGCAGAAGCAGAAGCAATAGTACTAGCCGAAGCCCATCTCCAGCTTAGAGCTACAAACACACTGAGGTGAAGTAGATACATGTTTGTGTGTTTGATCAGTGATATTTTATTTTGACAAAGAAAAATATACAAAAAATCTGGAACAGTGTCTGCAGACAGCAACATTGTGACAGCTTTTTGTCGGGTACCCCCATGGAGTTTTAGGGCATTTTCAGTTTCTGCGTGGTGAATGTCTGTCATGTCGGCTGCTTCAAAAATGAGTCGCTCATATGTTCAAATTGCCGATAAATTTGACAGAACAAATCAGTCTTTCCAACAAGGTAGGTCATTTGTTGCAACGAAATAATGGGATTGGGTTTTCTGGAGGTGTGCCATCCAAATTTACTACATAATAAGAAATATTAATGGTGGCGTATAACCTAAAGTCAAATTTCAACATTTTGTTGTTGTTGTTGAAAACGGTTGTTGGTGCATTCTTGGGCACTTGCAATCTTATAAATAACTGTCTTCAGTTGTAAACAAAGGATTCCAGACACCTGAATGGGGCCGGAAGTGGTAATCTTGTTCATTAATTAGCTGTTTGGGCTCGCCGCGCATTGTTCGAATGGCACAACATTC
>JAVTVY010048685.1:0-22881 GCA_036873755.1 Hanleya hanleyi
CAAAGAAATTATCTCCCCTGATCGTCTCGTCGATCGTCCGCTAGGTGGCGTGCTCTCCGCGCATGCCCTTCCTCTTTTTCCCATGCTGTGCAAGACCTGTTTTGTGTCAAGGCCGAGCAAAGAGGGGAGGATGGGTTGGGCAAATCAGATTGATAGCAGGTTTGATTTGATAACAAATACTAACATTGTTTTTAAATGTTTTATATTTGTGTCTCAAATC
This sequence comes from Hanleya hanleyi, assembly GCA_036873755.1. NCBI lineage: Eukaryota > Metazoa > Mollusca > Polyplacophora > Lepidopleurida > Hanleyidae > Hanleya > Hanleya hanleyi. Next base: position 221 of record JAVTVY010048685.1, read on the forward strand.
TTAACCTGCTATCAATGTATTGCCAGACTCCCAACAGAGGAGGTTGGGTAGCCGGTCTTGTGTCTTGCTTTTGGGTTGAGCGGAGCACGCCTTGTTCTGATTTTGTAAATCTAATATGCCTAGTAATATCCTGATAATTCCCGTGTCGTATAGAGGCATAGGGAGTTCAAGGAATTACAAGTAATACGGCGAGAGGTGGACTCTGTTCCGACCCTTTGCTCGTATACTTGGCTAGATAACCAGATGCCATCGTGATGCCTTGAAGTCCCTTCGTCTCCGACATGGTCTGTCTTCTATACTTACCGAATTGTCGGGATCTTGCTTGCTTGAGCGGCGCCCCCCCCCTCTTTTCTTGATGGAATTAGTGGACTATACGCTGGGCTGCTGCTAACGGGCCCAACGTAGTCGCCCTGTCTGTATGTACAGACATGTCCCCAAGATATGAGTTAACAGTCCGGGCACGGACGTAGACGATATCGTCCAGTTTCCCCAAAGCGGCCAGGACATCGCAAAGCTGTAATCTCGTGAGATGATGCCTTAAACAAAAGGGGAGCATCGATGGCGAGTTGGTAGGTCCAGAGTATCGTCTTCCTCAGCCAGGCTGCAATTATGTTCTCAGTAATATCTGCAGATGCTCCTGGCTGTAGAGATAAAAACAGGAGACGTCTGAAACCTCTAGTAGAATCTGTAGGGCTCTAACTGGACATACGAGTCTGTCATCTTCAGCGGACCCACGAAGTCTGTAAGTACTGGAATCTGATATAGTCTCTGGGCACATGGTCCCTGACGTGTGGATTCACTCTAGGCGATGAATTCCGGGATCAGGCGAAGAGGTATGGTTTCCCAACCTGCGGTCCATGTCAGGGAACTGTGCTCCAATGCGTGAAGCTCCGATACTCTAGTGGCTGGAGCGAACGCTGTTAGGAAGGCTGTCTTGTAGGGCAGGGCCCTGATTGTAGCCGTCCTAAAGTCAACTAGGACTCTGGATAGCGCTGAACGGTATCCCTCTATGGTGCTTGGCTTGAATTCCTTATCTTGATGCAGATGTAACAGGAAGTCAGCTATCATCGGCACAGAGGCAGTGTCGGGGTCGATGTCTCTGGTCCAACACCGGGTACAGTTGAGAGGTTGATGATCTGTCTGCCGTCGTCATCGCCTCTGTAACTGGTCTTGAAAGGCCTCGGTCTGCAAGGAAGTCCCCGATAGTCTGCAGACGTGAAGATTGAGCCACTGTAGATCGTGGTGCAGTATGCCGTGTCGCTGGTCTAGTAGCCGGGGCCACGGGCAGCTGACAAGGCAGGTCGGTCAGAAGTCAGATTAATGACGGGAACCACGGGCGATGCGGCCACCACAGTATCCCGAGCAGGATAAGGGCGTTGTGCTCTGTTATCTTGGTCAAGACTGCCTGTACAAGTGCTGTCGGTGGAAAAGCGGGCTGTACCAACTGAAGACATCGTGTCGACTGCCCAGACTTGTGGGTCGAGTGTCGGACCGACGAAGATCGGTAGCTGAGCGTTGTCCCAAGTCGCAAATAGGTCTACTAGGGGCTGTATCCCAGGTCGATGCCACCTGACGAAAAATCTCTGTATGGAGATGCCACTCCGTCTGTAGGACTTTGTCCGGTCGTGAAAGACTGTCTGCAACGACGTTCAAATGCCCGGGTACATGTCGTGCCCGGATCTGGCATAGATGAATCTGTGTGCAGGTGAAAAGTATCTACGTCTCCTGGAACAACAGCCGGGACTTCGTCCCCCCCAACTTGTTGATGTAGCTCACTACTGTCGTGTTGTCGGTGGCGACCAGGAGTGACTTGCCAAACAGCTGAGAAACTCCAGTGGACGACTGCCATGTTCACTGCTGCCATTCCCAGTACGTTGATGTGCTGTGTTTCCTGTTGTGGCGACCACCTGCCGGATATCTTAAAGTCTCCCAGGTGGGCTCCCCAGCCCGTGAGTGATGCGTCGGAGAAAGGGTTCATGTCCGGCGGTGTCCAACGAAGTGGAATCCCGAACATCACATTCCCCCTGGACTGCCACCATTCCAGGAACTGATGCAGATGCTGAGGAACTGGAACTCGGGGGTTGATAGTCGGAGCTCGCAGGTACGGCTGCAGATGAAACTGTAGTGGTCGTGACTGAAGTCGTCCGTACTGTGTCAGATCTTGAGTGGATGTCAATAATCCCATCAGGCTTGCCAAGGATGTAAGGCTGTACAACCGCAGACTGCAGGAGGAACAGCCCTCCAACGCAGATATCTCTAAGGAAGATGATACGTTGCTTGTCCGTCGTGGGATCCATGTGCCGACTACGAAGGGCCCATTAGTCCGGCAACAAGAAGCTGTGAACGCCGCATCGGTGAAAGCTAGGTCCCGGGTGACTGGTAGAGTAGTTCCATCCAACGGTGCTCTAGTGGTTGAACTATCTGTGTTCAAGTGACGAAGGCCGTGCCGCTGAACTGGCATTGACGGTCTGGTGGGAACGCCGGAAGTGACGACCATCGGGAGTCAGGGTCTAAATCTGTAGTGTTGAATACACTCAGTAGGCAACCGGCTCCATCACCTAGTCCGGTCTCTACTGTCATCCAGTAGAAATTGGAGTCCCAAGTCTGTTCCGGAATCTGGATCCGCATTCGGATTATAGATGACCTGATACCCGAGTCCTGTATGATGGATGGGTCTATGTTGACTTGGGCCTGGAAGGAAGGACCCTCAGTCTGGATCTGAACTTGTCCACTGTAGACCGGATGTCTCGTTCCCAAGAAACGAGTTAGTCGAGTCCGACTAACCGCTTCCTCCGAGATCTGGATTCCTAGGTCACGATCCTGGGTGTAGATGAAGCCCGAGGTTATCCGATGGAGAGTAGGATGATCATAGAAGAAGTGTCAGAAGCTGGAGTAGACCTCACGATGAAACTTGGGCAGGATGAAGGGATGACTACTGGTTTGAAGGTGAAACTGAAAACCATCCGTTCCGACAGCGAGGCTGCTCTTGCTCCGGTCGGAAGATTCCCTGTTTACCTTGAATCTGTGCTTTCCCGTAAGGATGAAGCTACTCTGAGTATCTTGCTTGGGTGGCGACCCCCTGTTAGTCTTGCCCTTGCCTTTGCCTTGTCTACCGAAAAGGCGTTGACTGCTCCAGTCATCCGTGATGTCCTGTCATCATTGACGGTGGCATGGTAGTCGGAAATAGCTCTGTCTAGGAGGTGAAGTTGACGTCTGGGTCCTAAATCAACTTGCTGTAGCTGTAAGGGACCAGTTGGTATATGAAGTAACGCTATGATGGGTAAACATCATGCTCTGTACCATACCGGCTTATCTTGCTTGAAGTCCGACTGTCGGTGCCTTGGCACATTCCAAAAGTTCGTCTATGATGAAGTGTCGGCAGTAGCAGGCAGCTGTACCGCTGGGGGAAGATGACTGTGATCCGTAACAGCACTTGACTTCAAAGGAACTTGAAAGGATAAGTCTTGATCTGTAAGTCCGGGTCCAGATCCAGAATGCTAATCGGAAGTCCGGTCTCTGCTCTGGTAGTTCCGATAACTGTAAGGTGGTGTCCGATTCCAAAGATAAACTTGGAAGCTGACTCTCGGCTCTATAAAAGTCCGTAGTAGAAGTAGAAGACTCCCGCTTCAATGGTCGGGATTCTGTCTGTGTACAGCCGTGACCCGTGGTCCCGCTGTTGAGTAAGGCCGTGCTGGCCTAGTGGGGTCCAGGGCCGTGATGTCTCGGTGTTCCGGCGCTCTGTATAGGGACATGATGTGCCGGGGTGCTGTCGCTCTAGAAGTCCCGATGCTCTGTGTAGGGCCGTGACTTCTCGGAACCTCGATGTTCTGTGTAGGGTCGCGACTTCTCGGAGTCTCGATGCTCTGTGTAGGACCATGACTTCTCGGTGTCTCGATGTTCTGTGCTGGCCGTGAAGTCTCGGAGTTCCGGTGCTCTGTATAGGGCGCCTTCCAGGGTCCGGGTCTATGTCTCTGACCTCCTTGAAGATGATTGATGATCCCGATCTATGCACCGAACTGTAATGTTGTCCACTGCACTGTGATACGGCACTAGGCCGCGGTCTGGTTCGTGGACTTGTCTCTTCTCTCGACTTGCGAAGACTTGGATGAACGGGAGCTGACAACGTCTTCTCCAATGAAGCCAATCTTGACTTGACTTTAATCTTCAGAGAAGGCTTTGGCCTTCGGGAATGCGGCTTGAATCCACCGCTGTACCGCCGAAAATCCGGCGTAGACGAATAAAGCTGAAATCCCGGTATCGTTGTGATGAACGGCTGTATTCCCGGGACCTTCATGCTGTAGTACGGGTCCGAGCTGTCTCCGGAACCGTGGTGTAGCGTTCTGGCTAAGTCCGTCCTAAGTAATCCGTACTGTGTAAGTCCGTGACTTCTATATGCGGCTTCACGGTGTTCTGGATAAGTCCGTTCCCAATAGGTCCGTGATCTGCTTGCGCCGGGGTACGACTTCGAACTCTGGATCTGTCCATGTTATGGCCCAGAAGGTTCACCAGTAGCCGGGTCTGTGCATCGGTATCGGAGTATCGTGCATCGGTATCAGAGTACCGTCGATCTGTATAGTCTTGAATTCTCTCGGTATCCCGGTAGTCCCTGTAGGCTCTTGGCTTGACGGGGTCTCGGAGTTCTGCATTGGGCCGTGATTTCTCGGAGCCATGGTCCCGTATGCTGATCTAAAGTCCGTGACTTCTTAGATGTGGACTCCCGGTGAGATGTAGACTCTCGGCGCACTGGATAAGTCCGTTCTTCATAGGTCCGTGTCGTTTCCTGTTCTGGGGTACGGCTCCGGACTGCAGTCCCGTCTCTGGAAGGAACCTCTCTCTCCGATGGTCGGGTCCGAGGTGCTCTGGAGTCGGAGTCCCGGCGCTCTATGTGGGGCCGTGACTTCTCGGGATCCCGGTGCTCCGTGTAGGTCCGTGGCTTATTGGAAGCTCGGTGTTCTGTATAAGGCCGTGACATCTAGGGATCTCGGTGCTCCGTGTAGGTCCGTGGCTAAACGGACTCTCGGTGTACTGTATAAGGTCGTGACATCTCGGAGCCGTGGTCCCGGTGTACTGTGCGGGGCCGAGCTGTGCTGGTGTCGAGGTCTCGTTCCGGCGATCGAATCCGTCTCTTAGACTTCTCTTGGTAGTCCCGGTCTGTGCTCCGGACTGTAGACTTGTCCACCGTTCCAGCCTGTAGCTCCAGGGTACGGCTCTTCGCCGGGTCCCGGCTCTTCACCGGGCCCCGGCTAGAAGACTTGTCTTTCTTGAGTTGCGGAGACTTGGATGAACGGGAACTGTTATCCGAGGTCTGCCCAGATCCGTGGTTGTAACGGCTCCGGTGTAGAGTCCGTGACAGCATCTTCTCCGGTGAACTTGAACTGGACCGTGGAGCCGTGTCTTGAGTCTGTGACTTGTTCACGGTCTCGAAATGTAGCTCCGGGGTACTGCTCTTCGCCGGTTCCCGGCTGGTAGACGTGTCCTTCTTGAAGACCTGTCTTTCTTGCAGTCTTGCTGGCGAACTTGAACTGGACCGTGGAGCCGTGTGTCTTGTATCCGTGAAGGGTCTGCTCCGTTTCACGGGACTGTACAGTATGAATGATCTGTGAAGATTCCACTGGCGCTGATAGGAAAACTTCGTTTACAGCCAAGTCGTTGAAGAGGGCCTGAGTAGCTTGCTTCTCAGCTGGACACCTTGCCAGGTCAGTGGCCGCTCTCCGGAGTTGACTGCGTCGGCCATAGGATAGCTATGCCAGGTCACGTCGTCCCAGTCTGCACATTCACGGCATGTCACTTGACTGTAACACACCTGTGCCCTGCACTTGAAACAAAGAAATACAAGTCTTTAACTGGTTAAAACTGACGACATGATTCGTTTCTTTATTATTCTTTATAGTTTGGGTGACTACGTTAGTTCATAATGAACTCACGGGAGAAAAAAAATAACCCTAGGGTGCGTCTATAACAACCAAAAGTTACTGTTTACAGGAGCTCTTTCAAAACACGTCTTGCTACCAAGACTGCAGAGGAAAATAGGAAGGGCATGCGCGGAGAACACGCCACCTAGCGGACGATCGACGAGACGATCAGGGGAGATAATTTCTTTGCAGGAGATCTCCAAAATGGAGGAATATGGCAATACATTGATAGCAGGTTAAGATTTGAGACACAAATGCTCTGACAACTCGTATACTGGTAATTGGTGAGCTGTTTCGCTGTGACAACTCATACATTGGAGATTTGTGAGCTGTATCATCGTCAGATGTAAATGACGACATTTAACACAAAAGACTAGTCTGTAATGCCCGATGTCGACCCAGCATCAACTTTCCACAAATGCCAACATATATCAAAGACCAGAAGGTCTGTACAGGGGGCGGGCCTCGGGAACGAAACGTCCACCAGCAGAATCTCGCCATATACAGGTAAAAATTACAACACATATAAGGGAAGTGGGAAGAGGTGCCGACATACTGACTACGTCACATGACTTCACAGAATAGTCTTCTGGTTAACCTATTCTAAAGCACATACCAAGAATCTAACGATTCGTGATATGTGTTGTATCTCAGGTACGCTTTTATTGTACCTGTTCATGTGGCAACTTGGATAATATGACCACACGGCCCCTAGCACCGGCATAAGCGGTATTAGATACAAATCTAGAGAGCTATGATGGAAATGCTCTGACAACTCGTATACTGGTAATTGGTGAGCTGTTTCGCTGTGACAACTCGTACATTGGAGATTGGTGAGCTGTATCATCGTCAGATGTAAATGACGGCATTTAACACAAAAGACTAGTCTGTAAGGCCCGATGTCGACCCAGCATCAACTTCCCACAAATGCCAACATATATCAAAGACCAGAAGGTCTGTACAGGGGGCGGGCCTCGGGGACGAAACGTCCACCAGCAGAATCTCGCCATATACAGGTAAAAATTACAACACATATAAGGGAAGTGGGAAGAGGTGCCGACATACTGACTGCGTCACATGACTTCACAGAATAGTCTTCTGGTTAACCTATTCTAAAGCACATACCAAGAATCTAACGATTCGTGATATGTGTTGTATCTCAGGTACGCTTTTATTGTACCTGTTCATGTGGCAACTTGGATGATATGACCACACGGCCCCTAGCACCGGCATAAGTGGTATTAGATACAAATCTAGAGAGCTATGATGGAAATGCTCTGACAACTCGTATACTGGTAATTGGTGAGCTGTTTCGCTGTGACAACTCGTACATTGGAGATTGGTGAGCTGTATCGTCGTCAGATGTAAATGACGACATTTAACACAAAAGACTAGTCTGTAAGGCCCGATGTCGACCCAGCATCAACTTCCCACAAATGCCAACATATATCAAAGACCAAAAGGTCTGTACAGGGGGCGGGCCTCGGGGACGAAACGTCCACCAGCAGAATCTCGCCATATACAGGTAAAATTACAACACATATAAGGGAAGTGGGAAGAGGTGCCGACATACTGACTGCGTCACATGACTTCACAGAATAGTCTTCTGGTAAACCTATTCTAAAGCACATACCAAGAATCTAACGATTCGTGATATATGTGTTGTATCTCAGGTACGCTTTTATTGTACCTGTTCATGTGGCAACTTGGATGATATGACCACACGGCCCCTAGCACCGGCATAAGCGGTATTAGATACAAATCTAGAGAGCTATGATGGAAATGCCCTGACAACTCGTATATTGGTAAATGGTGAGCTGTTTCGCTGTGACAACTCGTACACTGGTACACTGGTGATTGGTGAGCTGTATCGTCGTCCGATGAAAATGACCGCATTTAACACAAAAAGACTAGTCTGTAAGGCCCGATGTCGACCCAGCATCAACTTCCCACAAATGCCAACATATATCAAAGACCAAAAGGTCTGTACAGGGGGCGGACCTCGGGGACGAAACGTCCACCAGCAGAATCTCGCCATATACAGGTGAAAATTACAACACATATAAGGGAAGTGGGAAGAGATGCCGACATACTGACTGCGTCACATGACTTCACAGAATAGTCTTCTGGTTAACCTATTCTAAAGCACATACCGGTACCAAGAATCTAACGATTCGTGATATGTGTTGTATCTCAGGTACGCTTTTATTGTACCTGTTCATGTGGCAACTTGGATGATATGACCACACGGCCCCTAGCACCGGCATAAGCGGTATTAGATACAAATCTAGAGAGCTATGATGGAAATGCTCTGACAACTCGTATACTGGTAATTGGTGAGTTGTTTCGCTGTGACAACTCGTACATTGAAGATTGGTGAGCTGTATCGTCATCAGATGTAAATAACGACATTTAACACAAAAGACTAGCATGTAAGGCCCGATGTCGACCCAGCATCAACTTCCCACAAATGCCAACATATATCAAAGACCAGAAGGTCTGTACAAGGGGCGGGCCTCGGGGACGAAACGTCCACCAGCAGAATCTCGCCATATACAGGAAAACATTACAACACATATAAGGGAAGTGGAAAGAGGTGCCGACATACTGACTGCGTCACATGACTTCACAGAATAGTCTTCTGGTTAACCTATTTTAAAGCACATACCAAGAATCTAACGATTCGTGATATGTGTTGTATCTCAGGTACGCTTTTATTGTACCTGTTCATGTGGCAACTTGGATGATATGATCACACGGCCCCTAGCACCAGCATAAGCGGTATTAGATACAAATCTAGAGAGCTATGATGGAAATGCTCTGACAACTCGTATACTGGTAATTGGTGAGCTGTTTCGCTGTGACAACTCGTACATTGGAGATTGGTGAGCTGTATCGTCGTCAGATGCAAATGACGACATTTAACACAAAAGACTAGTCTGTAATGGCCGATGTCGACCCAGCATCAACTTCCCACAGGTGCCAACATATATCAAAGACCAAAAGGTCTGTACAGGGGGCGGGCCTCGGGGACGAAATGTCCACCAGCAGAATCTCGCCATATACAGGAAAAAATTACAACACATATAAGGGAAGTGGGAAGAGGTGCCGACATACTGACTGCGTCACATGACTTCACAGAATAGTCTTCTGGTTAACTTATTCTAAAGCACATACCAAGAATCTAACGATTCGTGATATGTGTTGTATCTCAGGTACGCTTTATTGTACCTGTTCATGTGGCAACTTGGATGATATGACCACACGGCCCCTAGCACCGGCATAAGCGGTATTAGATACAAATCTAGAGAGCTATGATGGAAATGCTCTGACAACTCGTATACTGGTAATTGGTGAGCTGTTTCGCTGTGACAACTCGTACATTGGAGATTTGTGAGCTGTATCATCGTCAGATGTAAATGACGACATTTAACACAAAAGACTAGTCTGTGTAATGCCCGATGTCGACCCAGCATCAACTTCCCACAAATGCCAACATATATCAAAGACCAGAAGGTCTGTACAGGGGGCGGGCCTCGGGGACGAAACGTCCACCAGCAGAATTTCGCCATATACAGGTAAAAATTACAACACATATAAGGGAAGTGGGAAGAGGTGCCGACATACTGACTGCGTCACATGACTTCACAGAATAGTCTTCTGGTTAACCTATTCTAAAGAACATACCAAGAATCTAACGATTCCTGATATGTGTTGTATCTCAGGTACGCTTTTTATTGTACCTGTTCATGTGGCAACTTGGATGATATGACCACACGGCCCCTAGCACCGGCATAAGCGGTATTAGATACAAATCTAGAGAGCTATGATGGAAATGCTCTGACAACTCGTATACTGGTAATTGGTGAGCTGTTTCGCTGTGACAACTCGTACATTGAAAATTGGTGAGCTGTATCATCGTCAGATGTAAATGACGGCATTTAACACAAAAGACTAGTCTGTAAGGCCCGATGTCGACCCAGCATCAACTTCCCACAAATGCCAACATATATCAAAGACCAGAAGGTCTGTACAGGGGGCGGGCCTCGGGGACGAAACGTCCACCAGCAGAATCTCGCCATACACAGGTAAAAATTGCAACACATATAAGGGAAGTGGGAAGAGGTGCCGACATACTGACTGCGTCACATGACTTCACAGAATAGTCTTCTGGTTAACCTATTCTAAAGCACATACCAAGAATCTAAAGATTCGTGATATGTGTTGTATCTCAGGTACGCTTTTATTGTACCTGTTCATGTGGCAACTTGGATGATATGACCGCACGGCCCCTAGCACCGGCATAAGCGGTATTAGATACAAATCTAGAGAGCTATGATAGAAATGCTCTGACAACTCGTATACTGGTAATTGGTGAGCTGTTTCGCTGTGACAACTCGTACATTGGAGATTTGTGAGCTGTATCATCGTCAGATGTAAATGACGACATTTAACACAAAAGACTAGTCTGTAATGGCCCGATGTCGACCCAGCATCAACTTCCCACAAATGCCAACATATATCAAAGACCAGAAGGTCTGTACAGGGGGCGGGCCTCGGGGACGAAACGTCCACCAGCAGAATCTCGCCATATACAGGTAAAAATTACAACACATATAAGGGAAGTGGGAAGAGGTGCCGACATACTGACTGCGTCACATGACTTCACAGAATAGTCTTCCGGTTAACCTATTCTAAAGCACATACCAAGAATCTAACGATTCGTGATATATGTTGTATCTCAGGTACGCTTTTATTGTACCTGTTCATGTAGCAACTTGGATGATATGACCACACGGCCCCTAGCACCGGCATAAGCGGTATTAGATACAAATCTAGAGAGCTATGATGGAAATGCTCTGACAACTCAGAGTGTTGGGTGTTGGGTGTTGTTACTAGGGTAAAAGTACCGGAGCTGGTCTGTCTCCTTATGCCGTAATAAATACCCAAAGGTGAGATTTAAGGCCGTGGCCTGGTCCTCGCGAATAGTATAGGCGTAGTGGGGAAGACGGGTGTTTTCCTCTAACCGAAAATTGTATAAGTCCAATATTGGGCGATGGGGGCGAAAACAGCGCCGAATAGTAGGCCAATGACGTTGGTAGATTGTACGCACAACTTGTTGTATCGGTAATACTTCTATGGACTTTTCGTCGAGCTCTGTGGTAAAATTTCCGTCATCAGCGGGGTCTGCATTCCTGGCGAGCGGTGATAGTTCTTGTTGCATGCTCAGAATGGCTGTCCCGACTGTAGTGGTCGTATACTGTGTCGTGTAGATTATTCGTATTGTTGTGCAGCAGGGCTTCGCCTCAACTTCGAGAAAATGGATACAGATCTCGAAAACCGTGCTTATTTATACAGCAGTGATTGGCGGCTGAAAAATACGTTGCTGGTACGTCGGTCGTGGACTGAGCACGGTTTTCGAGAGCTGTATCCATTTTCTCGAAGTTGAAGCGAAGCTATGTCACGCAGTGCAATGAATTCAGACTATTCTAAGCCTACGGTGTACATGGACAATGCTATTGATGCGGCGACGGAGATGGAACGATCAGTCATGGACAGGAGAGATGACTTGCACGAGCCAAGAAACGGCCAGCAGATCGAACTGCCTATGGGAAATATGCCATATTTTTTCATTATTGACGAAGCAATGAAGGCCGCTAACCGCCACTGAGAACTTTCACCGAATCTGACCTTGACAATCGGTAACAATCAATGGATCATATTGACCACAGCCCCTAGAGGGAACAGATCCGCCAGGCGCATTGAATTGTCACCTACCGCCTGGAACCAACTGCGTTCCACTTTCCAAGAAGTCGAATCAGTCATCGAATTACAAGCGTCTGGTCCGTCATTCATATTTCAGCCGTCGTCCATTAGAGAATATCCGCGTCCATTATCCAAAGACCTATTCCATATTCCATATAACAGTATTAGCACCAAATTCAAAAAGACAATCATAGTATACATAAACATAGGCTTGTTTCCTGCAAGAGAGAAGCGGTCAACAGTTTCCAATGATGCCGGCAAGACATCATGATGTTCCAAAAATATCAAATCCGTATCGCTGATCAGTATTCTTAATCCATAATATTCGTTGTAAAGTCGTCATCTAAAGAATTATGTATCTCAGTCACGCTTTGATTGTTACTGTTCATATGAGTACCATGAGGATCTTGAAGTACATGGGTTCATACGGCCCCTAGCCCCGGGTTAAGCGGAATTAGACACAAGTTACGAAACGTAACGCCATAGATCTTGCACGCTACGCTCGTATTTTGCTATCAGCATGCGATATGTATCGCCAAATTTGAGAAACTTTGAGTGGAGGCGCTTGGTGGTGTAGCCCTGTTTTATAAGTTTCTGCAACAATATTTTGTGACGTTGATTAAAATCGTCACATTTAACACAGGATCTAGCAAATGCTACTAGGCGTGATATGTATACGCGATATGCAGGTCCCACTGAAATATTACTGTCTAGAAAGGGATAGTTTACGATGTCGAAATTGTAATCATCTCTTTTGTCATACAGTCGACGAAAGAGAAGGCCCGCTTCATTTTTATAGAGATATAGGTCTAAATACGATGTAGTTTCCTTCAAATCCAGTGAAGGTGGATATATATCCTTCACTGCGTCATTTATATAGCGATTATCCACAGCGAGAAGATCGTCTATATAGCGTTTGGTGAATGAGAAGGAACGGGCTTTGAATGGATCTGTTTTTGAAAGCGCCTGCATATAGTCATATTCATAAGAGAACAGATATAGGTCAGCCAATAGGGGTGCACAATTAGTACCCATTGGAATACCTATATGCTGTTGATATATTGTGTTGCCAAATTTCACATAGATATTTTTGAGGAGAAATTTAAGCAACTCTATAAACAAAGAAACATCCCATGAACGGTATCTCTTGTATGTAGTAGATCTAAAGAATGCTTTATGGCTTCCGACATTAATATATCTACGATCAGTTTTCTTGAACACAGATACTATTAATGAATTTAGACGGTCAATAAGGTCCTGATGAGGGATTGTGGTATAGAGAGTCGAGAAATCTCATGTGGACACATGTCTATACGGCATGTGACCTTTAGCATCAAGTTCTTCCGTAAGATATTTTGAGTTTTTCAATATCCACATACATTCAACGCCAGAGTTTTCAGAAATAGTGGCGCAATACCTTTCCCAATATGTTTTTACCTCCTGATGGGCCTTCGTCAACAGGGTTGAAAGAAGCTTGGTGGTGCAGCTTCTAGAACCAGCCAGGTACAGAAGAGAGGCGTACATACGTCCACGAATCCGTATTTGTCAGCTATACGCCGTGCAAAGATCAGCCCTTAGTACACATCAGGTCCTGGCGATATGATACGGAGACCGACATATCTGGCGTCCATCGACCACTGGCGCGACCCTACATCTAACAGCATGGCGTAAACTGCAAACTATCGGCCCAGAAGTTTCGCACGCCTTAACACTGGATATAGCGGACTATCTATTCCAAGTGTACAAAAGCACTCACCTACATAAATTAAGCCAGGAAATCGGGAGACTCAAAGCCTGCATGGGATGCACAACACATAATGGGATGAGGCATACCTGTATACGCCCTGTACCAACGACCACCTGGAATAAGGCCTTACAGAATGTACAAGAGCTACATGTTGAGCAGAGTAGTATATATAACGTAAATTGATGCGATAGCGCCTCACTGCGCATGCGCAGAACCTTGTGTGACGTCATAAGTGTGCGCAGAAAAAAAAATGGGGCGGTATTGGGGCGGTGTGCGCATGCGTGATGTGTGGGAGGTGGGTACAAGATGGCCGCCAGTGAGTGGAAGATGTGGGAGGTGGGTACAAGATGGCCGCCAGTGTGAGTGAGATGTGGGAGGTTGGGTACAAGATGGCCGCCAGTGGAAGATGTGGGAGGTGGGTACAAGATGGCCGCCAGTGTCATGATGTGGGAGGTGGGTACAAGATGGCCGCCAGTGTCATGATGTGGGAGGTGGGTACAAGATGGCCGCCAGTGAGATGTGGGAGGTTGGTACAAGATGGCCGCCAGTGGAAGATGTGGGAGGTGGGTACAAGATGGCCGCCAGTGTCATGATGTGGGAGGTGGGTACAAGATGGCCGCGAGTAGTAAAATGTATAAAAGGAGTTGATTTTTAGGGAAAGGGTGTATTCAATCTGACTTACCTGACCTGACTTGATCAGCCAGCCAGCCAGCCAGTCCTCCTGCCTGCCTAGCCGCTTGTAATAATACTTTTACACCGTAGCAGTTGCTCACCAGCCTGGAGCCCATAGTCATGGCGTCATTATCATTATTTTTAGTCAGGCTTGCAAAGTACCGTGTTCGTCTGATTGAAGAGATGCGGAATGTGGGTGAATTATGTGATTTCCTTATGCAGAAGGAAAACATACTACTGGAACAGCGCGCCGAAGAAATCATGGCGGAGAAAACCACTTCAGCCCAAAACACAGCCCTCATCGATGATGTACCGCAGTTTACCTACTATGGATGTCTAGCCTTCATGGCGGGATTGAGGATGGCGGGAAATGACGAACTAGCAGATCTACTTGAAGCCCACGATGACCACGTTATACAAGATAGTACTCAAGATGCTGATGTGTTAGTAATGGATACCACTACCGAACAGCGTACTACAGCTAGCAAACGTGCGTACACTACCCCAGAGGCGAGTACTACACCGGCCAAACGCGTTTCACGCTCCAAACGCCCCTGACTAACACCGTTAGTTATACCTGAGTCAGTAGTTGTATCCCAGCAAGTGCCTGTGAAACAAGAGGTAGAACTTCCTCTGTCTGTCCAGGAGATTAATAATCTGATCCAGCAAGCTTACCAGGCAGCCCACAGGGACATTTGGGAGCTCTCACCTTATTTGACAGTGAGTGTGAAAGACGCAGAATTGCATTTGAATGCGGCGGGCTTTGGCGACAAACCCGGTAAGCATATTGCCCTGAACTTAGAGAGCTGGCAAAAACTGCAGACCCTTGATTACGCCATCGATGCAGTTATTCGCGACGACGGGCGTGATGAAGCGAAATTTCATGTGGGTGACGACATTTATGTGAGCTGTGCTTATTACAACGATGAGCTGCTCGTTCATATTCGCAAATGGCGTATGCAGTTAGATACGCAACAGCTCGTACCTTGTCCTCAGGGTGTCACTTTCAAATTAACAGCCTGGCGGAAGTTACAGAGTCTCGCAAGTTCCATTGGTTCAGCTCTGGTCTACCAGGTGTCTCACTATATTTACCTCAAGTACATCGATACAGTCTTGCAGCTCATCAGACCTAAAATTCCACAGCACACTCCAGTACCTTCATACGCAATGATCACTGAAGCACTGGAGGCCGTGACGGAGACGGAAATTGCCCTGGGAGTTGAAGCGGCTTGCCTGTCCAAAATTCCACGTGAAGAAATTATAACATACATTTACGTGCACCAAGGACGGAAAGCTGGTGATGAATTCAAACAAGTCTTGATGGCGAATTATTGAGAACAAGTGTTGAACAGAACATTTATTACCATACACCTTCATTGAAGTGGTTTGAGAGCGTATAATTGTATTAAAACATTCAATATTCAGATATAATTGTATTAAATTCAATACCCTTGTGAATACGTTCATTCTATTTGTGTCAAGGACGGAAAGCTGATGATGAATTCAAACAAGTCTTGATGGCGAATTATTGAGAACAAGTGTTGAACAGAACATTTATTACCATACACCTTCATTGAAGTGGTTTGAGAGCGTATAATTGTATTAAAACATTCAATATTCAGATATAATTGTATTAAATTCAATACCCTTGTGAATACGTTCATTCTATTTGTGTTAATAAAAAATAGTAGACGAAAATTACAAAAATGCTTAGTGTTCATTCTTTTGTTCCCTAGTTCCAATACGTGTATTTTCATACCTTTAGGCCGTCGCGCATGCGCAGAATCACCCTAATTCAACCTTCCACCCAGTCCATTAGATAGCCCTTCAACCTTATCAAAAGTATCACGTACCAATGAATATCTAGCAGAAAAAAATTTTTTGGCTATCCCCAGCTCCAAAAAGGCTATTTTTATACCTCTTCACTGCCGCGCATGCGCAGAAGGGTGATAGTTCAATCCCATACCCAGTGCATCAGATGCCCCTTCACCTAAGCTTCAATTTGATACCTCACTCGTCCCCATTGGCCCATTAGGGGCTTCCCTAGATTGGCTGTTCCATCAACCTTCCCTCCTCCCGACCCCGCCCCCTTTTTCCCTGCCTTGTTTTCAATATTTAATTGTTAAAAAACATAGAAAATGAAAAAGTTTTTTTTGGGTTCCATTTTAATCTTTTTTTCCTTGTTTTTAAAATAAAAAAAAAATTTTGGCCATGCCATCAACCTTCCCTCCCCCTTGTCCCCCCTTCTAATTCCCCTTTTTCCGTTTTTTCAATATTTAATTGTTAAAAAATTGAAAAAATTGAATTTTTTTTTCTTTGGGGATAACAATGATGGGGTCTGATGTTAATTTTTGTGCTTTTAGAAGTTTCCTCCTCCGGGGAAGATGGTTGGCCCTGAAAAGGGCCGTTAGTGTTACACCACCACACTTTTATGCACGGTAGATTTTCTTTATCCCTCCTACATGTTTCCGGCAAATTGGACATTTTATTTTCAGATGGTTCTCGCCGGCCTCAGTGCAATGGCACATGTCTCCTACACACGTCAGTGTCACACAACAACCCGCACATAGGCATAAATGACCGCATGGCAAAACAGCAAACTCGCTTTCGTCATCTGTACATATGCTACAGCGTGATATTTTCTGCTCTTTATCCAGTTGTTCGTATTGTCTGTGAATCTCCTCGTCCATTTTAATCAGGTCTTCTTTCAGTCCATTAATCAAGTTGTTCAGGCGAGTTATCTCGGCTTCACACCCACAGCATTGTTGTGGCGGAGTTTCGGCGGTAGTTGAAATCATTGGAATTTCACCAGGCGTTGTCGTTGGCCCACGTCTACTATTTAACCATGGCAGTTCATCTTGTAGTTCCTCATCAGTTGTGTCATTATCGGGTTCTTGTATGGTCTCCATCGTGCTTATTTCTGCGTCATGTGCATCCCTTAGTCTTTCCAATTGTGCATTTTCTTCGACAGTTCGCCGGAGTTGTTCTAATTCTTCTGTACTGCGTGTTAAGATGGTTGTTTCGTTTTCCAATTCCCTTTGAAAACTGGTGGTTACCATCATTCCATCATTTTCCTGAACGCTAACCAGCTCTCTGTGTTCTGTAGCGGCATTTCTCGGGTCCCTTGCGGGGTGATGTGTAAACAGCGCACGTCTTGTTGAATTCATGATTGTATGGGTGAATAAATGTCACAATATACACGTATTTATACTTTTAGTGGGCTGTGGGAGGTGGGTACAAGATGGCCGCCAGTGTGAGTCAGTGTCATGTGTGGGAGGTGGGTACAAGATGGCCGCCAAGTGTCATGATGTGGGAGGTGGGTACAAAATGGCCGCCAAGTGTCAATGAGTACAAGATATGCATGGCCGCCAAGTGTGAATGAGTGCAAGCTATGCTCACTGTATATGAGTGTGCTTTGTTATCATTGTTCAAGCATAAAAATTTCCTATTTTTTTCCATAAATCCGTTACAATTTTCTCGGAATTATGATAAGACTAATCCATAGTGTACACGTATTTTTTTAGCCAGGAAAATTAAATTATTTCCAATGTACCTGGGTTTTAGACTACCGTACACTAACTTTATGATTTTTAAAATGCCTAAAAATTAATAAAAATAACCATATATTCTAGCGTTAGGTTGTTAAATTTTTAAATATAACACTAATGAATTGCCTGAGTTTAACTTGTAATAAAATTTACACGTGCCCTGACATTTATTGTAAAATGAAAAGCTGTTTATAATTGTTAAACAAACACACATATATTTTTTCTTCAGCAGCGTAGCACACGATACAACCAGAGTGTTTTCGCTGCGCGTGCGCACGTGTCTTACACTATAAATACCACATTTTTTAATTATTCACAATTAATCTGAGTGCTCAGTCATGGATTCACCCTTGGCTCGACTCATGGATATTGACAACACATCAGATTTGTTCACAAATCATGATAATCAAGTACAACGCTTCGACAGTATCATGAATTTGGTACACGATGAACCCCCATTACATGATATAATCAACCACTTATTCTCACCTTTACCTGAACCCCAGAACTACCCTGCACCAACTCATTGTGAACATCCTCCAGAAACATCGCCGCTGGATAATTTCTTCGCCTTGACAACAACCACACCGGATGTTACTCCAGATGTATACCAAAGTTTTGATGATATAGACGAGATGTTACAAACCATGTTAAAACCCCCAGAACCAGAGACGACAGAAGATGGAACCGATTCAAATGCCTCCTATCATTCCGGAGAACAACAACAACAAGCACCAGATGAAATTGATGATATAGACGAGATGTTACAATTTTCCTATGATTCCGGAGAAGAACAACAACAACAAAAGAAAAAAGATTTAAGAAGGCTGAGGCCAGACGCCGGAGAAAAGAGAAAAGATACCAGATTGAGGAGAAATAGGCTACATCAAGACAGGAAAAACAGAAAAGATGTGAGAACAAAGAGGCTAAGAGACAGGAAAATAAGCCCAGAAAAACAAATCCAAGACGAAATCAATTATGTATGGACATTAACAACAACAACAGTCGGACGGACCACAGAACGCCAAAGAGAATTGTATATCCATTGTGTAGAATGCGCGAATCCATTTTCCAAATTCGCTATATTCCCTTGCGGGCACCAGGGTATGTGTGAAAGCTGCATCAACCACCACGCTAAGATACCATCGTGTGCAGAAGCGAATAAACCGATAGTTTGTCAATTGCTTCCTTTGACGTGTCCTGTGTGCGCTGAGAGAAGAAGACAACAGACCTTGTCAACAACGATGTAATATATTCCAACGGTTTTTTTAAAAACCACCCAGCTGTTCCGAAAGGGTGACTTCTAGCAAAGCACAAAATAATTTAACACGAGAATCACACCCCTGTGTTCGTTCAAAATAAATGCCCCACTCTTATCAAAATAAATTCCCCTTGCATACCGGGATCGTTATCTTGGCACTGTGTAATATTAAATTAATGGGGCTATTCCCAACTTTTATCAAATAAAGTCCATTATACCCTTGGACTGTCATATTAAATTAATTAATTAATGAATGGGGAAAAACAAAATAAATTCTGTGTGTATATAGAGAGATTTGTCCTCATAAGGACATTTGATATTTGGCCAGGGATTGTTTATTTGGATGAATGCAGTTTTAAAAAAAGAGAGGAAAATGTGGGACAATCTGTGCTTTCAAATTCATGTGCTATTATTTAGAAGTTCTCTTTCGGAGAAATTTATATTTTTACGTGTTTTTTTCACGTGCCCTAACAAGGGCATTTATTATTTTTACGTGTTTGTTTCACGGGAAGTAGCTTACTTTCCATCTGCTGGGAAATATCCATAGGGGGTCCGCTTACCCACATACAATATATCCACGTCTTCGAAATTTGGAATCTGGTTCAAAAAATCGGCCGCCGCTATGGTGCTGGTGCAGGTCGTCGATGGTGGTGTGGGTAAGGGTATGGTGTCTGGCATCTCTTCAAGGGGAAACGTCGTCTCTCCCTCCCCCTCCTCCTGGAACGTAGGTGGTGGTGGTGACGGCGTTTTGCATAACGGCGTTGTTAATGCCGGAGGAGGAGGGGGAGGGTTGACCGCTTCTCCCATTACCTTGCTGAGCGTCTGGAACCAGTTGGCTTGGTTCATGGTAGAATGCGCCGCCGTCAACAAGGCTCTGACATTCTCTGACATTCTTCGATCCCGTCGAGTGGCCTGTAAATGTCCGTCTTCAATCTTTAATGCTTCCTCCCAACTTTCCAACTCTTTCTGCCAGAATTTTTTGATTGCTGTCAACATCTCCCCCCTCTGTCTTCTCGAAATATGTTTTCTTGTTCCACTCATCTTCTGTCTGTTCTGTTCGTGAAAAAATATTTTGTGATAGAGCGTTGGCAGGGGGTGGCAGTATATATGTACTTCGCGCGGACCTCGGCGAAATCGTTCATGGAGAAAATTAAAAAAGATTTTGGCGTGTGTTTCTTGGAATTTTATAAAAGGTGTATCATTTTACAATCAGCATTAGTCCCCGTAGAATTTTAGTTCTAATTCATCTCACATAAATCAAGCACTCGTATTAAAAATTTCAGCCGTATAGTCCCTTGTTTACGTCATAATTTTTAATTTTTAGTGGGTTTTCGAGCCGTCACGAAAATACAGAAAACTCCACCCATTAAAAAATAATTAATTTTTCTTCGTTAAAAATAGAGCAAGTCGATCCCATATTATTCGATACGAATACCCTGAAAATTGCAGTTCGTTTCGTTCATGAGAACTATAGAAAAATTAACAAAACACAGCCTTTATTGACGATGAAAAAACACAAGCGATACCGTTTTTCCAAAGTCACGCGCTGTATAAGAACAGCTCTAGTCGCTGCGTATTTTTAATACTAGACAACGCTACAAAAGCGCGGACTGCATGCAGAGCAGTCTAAAGCTACTCTATAAGTTTCGTATGAAATCATTTCGTTGAAAACACCGTTTGTCACTGCAGAGTTTTGCCCCCTTATTCCATTAGGGAACCAATATTTGACTATTTTTACAGCGGCGGTAGGCCTTGTTTGGTAATCATAACCGAGGCTAATCCTTATAATATTTTATTTTTATTCTCGTAGGAGTCCAGACTATTAATTGATGTACTCGGGCAGCGTGTAAAAAATTAATTACCGTGTCAAATTAAATTTCCCAGGGTATTTTTTCTGAAAAAAATAAAAAATAAAAGCCCAGGCCAGATAGGGTTAATAATGAAAAATAGAATCTATCGCTCTATATATGTGTGTCGGGCCAGTATTTGAGTTATTCTTCATGATGGCCTCGCCGCGAAAAGAGCTGGCGTTCTTTCAAGTCACGTCTAAGGTCTTGCTTATTGTATATCAACATGAATTACACCTGATCGAAGAGCACCCGATCGAGGTGAAATTGATTTTAACCCTGGACGGGTGGACGCAATTTACACGGGTCTTACAATCCAAAGAACCCGAAGTCGATTTTTTACCTGTCGGTGTGGGCGTGTACCTGCGAAGGTGTAGAGAGAATTCATTTTTCCCTCGATTAGAACAGTACGGGGGAGGCGGTATTGTACTTTGGCCAGCCTTATGGGCGGGATTAAAAGCTATCATTGCCGAAGTGGACGATGCACTCTACCCGGAAGAAACCCAATCGATCATTACCCGTACGTTGACTCCGGGATGTACTATAATAATATACCCAGATCGCCTCGAGCTGATTGACGACGATTCGCGCTGTTGGTGTAGCCCCATGCCCGCGCGTGTGACATTATCGCCCGAAGGGTGGACTACCTTGAAACGTGTGTTATTTGGTGATTTGGATGGACAGAGTATTTACCTGTATCAGGATGTATACATTTTTCGCGGCCCTTTTTTTGCCCGATTGATCTCTCTCAAACGAGACGGTGGATTTACGTTGGATCCCGATCTGTGGACGGCTTTACAACACATCGTTCCCGTGGTGGATAAAGTATTCTCTGCACTCACAGAATAGGGCCTATAAATACCAGGGAAAGAGAGAGTGTGTATCATTTACCCTTGGACATTGAGAGAGCAAGCATGTCGCTATCACTACGTGCCATTTTGCCTCTTACACCGAGTCTGCGCCTATACGTGTATGCAGAAAAAATCAAACTGGTGCAAGACGATCTAGCTATTTACTGGACCCCCGCGGAAATGCTATGGAATCCGGTGACACTAGAGCGTGATGGGTGGAATAAGTTTAAACGGGTATTGCGCGGGGAATTGGATGGAGAGCTGATTCATCTGGATAATACCATGTACGTCTATACCGTAGCACCCCACCGCATACGGATAGGTCGGTACAAAGATGCGCGCAGTATCACCCTAACTCTCTCTGTGTGGGCAGCCTTGAAGAAAATAATGCCTATTGTCGACCAATTAATGTCACCCGACGAACGAACTCCTGAACAATTAGCGTGGGTTCGGGCTATAGAAGAGGCGTTCGCTGAACCACATGAAAGACTACATAAGGCAGAATTTTGTTTCTGTAAACCTACAGCCGGGCAAGAAAAAAGGCCTATATGTAAACAATGCAGAGCGGCTAGAAGGTCAGTACCACCCTGGGAAGAGGTCGACTCACATGGGACGGGGGCGAACTTACCCCGGGAAGAAATCGACTCACCTGTGGCGAACGAAGAGATCGACTCACCTGTGACGGACGAAGGGAAAAAAGTGCATGATGCGGCAGTCGGAGAAAAGGGAGACGTCTATTAACAAAGTATTAACTGATTTGTATTACAAGCCGACCAGTGCAGCTGCCTATAGTGGTGTGGAGGCATTGACTCGAGCCACCCAAGGTATTAGTCGAAGTGAAATTCGAGACTGGTTAAAAACTCAAGATACCTACAGTTTGCATCGAGCTGCCCGACGTCATTTTCGCCGGAACCGAGTCATCGTGGGAGGAATCGACGCGCAATGGCAGTCGGATTTGGTGGACATGAGTCGATTTGCACCTCAAAATGATGGATACCGGTACCTATTGACGTGTATTGATATTTTATCCAAATTTGCCTGGGTCCTGCCCGTTCGT
>JAVTVY010048686.1:0-22757 GCA_036873755.1 Hanleya hanleyi
TGTGTGCCTCATTCACACATTCAATAAGAAATGTTCAACTGTTCCCTTACTGGCAGGTACTTGATAAAGTCTTTGATCTTTAGAGTTGAATGATTGGCTGACAGGTGTACCTCAGATATGTAGAAGGCCTGGGCCTTTCACAGCTGGTTTGACAACCCTCCCAATGTATAGGGGTATTTGTGACCAAAACCAGACACTTAAGGGACATGGGTCATCCTTTGTAGCTGTTTTATGGGTAATGCTCCAGTACAAATAGAAGTTTTTGAAGAACTTAGAAAGCAGAATGAATTAGGACCAGAGATTATAACCATTAACATGCTGTTCTCTGTTTTTCTGGGGAGCATCAAACAGTTTGGGGTTCTTTTTGGGGTACAATATCTAGCTGTGGAATTGAAGTTTTCAGTCATCTGTCCTGTCCTCTTGTAATAAAAGTTCACCATGATAGATTCTGGAAGCAGTTATTGCCATCTTACAGGTAATTACACATGTACAAGCTTTAATATTCAAGTAAACGAGGACAAATACTTCATATAGTGAGCTTTCAGAGAGGACTTCACCATTCTCAAAGAATCTGTCAAAGCTTTATAATTATTCAACTGTCAAAGAATAATTATTTGGACAAACATTTTAATCTCACTTCCATATTCAGTGTCTCTTGTAACTTCACAGTAAAACCCTGTATGATATAGATGTGCAAACACATCTCTTTTATCTGTACAGGTACATCTGTGAAAATATCCAGACTTCCTTTATAATTGAAGGTCATCCTGAAACAATATATTTGCCCGAAAGGCTATAGCAGCAACAAGTGCATGACACATGACTCCCAGCATGAATTTGTGGTTTGTACTTCTGCTCTCTTTCCTATGTGTACAGCATGGGGCAGAATGGTGTAAATGCAGTAAATATGCATCAGATTATCCTATTATCTCAAGAAGGGACCATAATGCTTACATTGATGATACTTTTGGTAACTTCAGGTCGAAAATATTCCAGTTAGCACTGATGAAATATGTTTAAGATGTAGGCATAGTATAGGAAAGAGAGAAAATGTAATAACTGACAATTCAGGTCAGAAGTCGAGCATCAATTGCATCTGTCGCTGCTGTCACGACATATGTATTTTCTGAGGATGAGCTTAAATTATATCAGGAGTCCAAGATTAATCTCGGGAACCTGTTGTGGGTTACCATGATTAGATAATGGGTAACCTATGGTAACCTGTAAGATGCGCTTCAGGGTTAAATACATGCAAAATATTATTGTAACCCATAGAGGGTCTTCTGAACCTGAAATTGGGGAAATCTCCAGAGAAAGGGGTTTATCCTTCATCATAACAGGGTTTTTTTAGACAGTTTTTCATCGTGGTACAATGTATTCCCGATGAAAACAAATTTGAATTGAGTTTTTGTGATTTTTTTCAAAATTGAGTTTTGAACTAGAAATTCAGTTTTCTGGGTTTTCGGGAATTGCTCGCCGTAGGCGTGGAAAAAAAATTCAGCTTTTTCATAAAAGATTGAGTTTATGTAAGACAGGGGCGAACGAAAATGCCCCGATCACGGGAAAGTTATTCTGACCGTAAGTGTACAATACAAGGTTGTTGTTGATCGTGTCACCTCCGTCTCTATGCCAATGAATGTCCGTATGAGAGCCCACTCTTCATGTCATCTCTGCCACTTCCCGGGTTTCCATATGTTTGTTTAGCTGCAGACACCGCGTCACGTCATGCGATATCCAGTGAAAATGAAACACGCTCAGGAAGCTCTTGCGGAGATTATTTTTCTTGTCGTTGACTGCAGACTGCAGTGCCCCTACAATGTAGTATGACAAGGGAGGCAATTATTCGCTCACTGTCGAGTACCACCAGATATCTGTGGCATTGAAATGTTAGTTTTTTGATGAAGGGTTCCCGACAACTTCAGCGCCATTTTTTTTTACCTCAACACGCGGCAAACGCTTGACAAACGTAAGCGAGAAAACTCGACACGAACACAAATGAAAAATATATTTGTCATACTTCTTTGATCTGTTGGAACTCTGTTTGAATATGTATAATACCTGCCTCACGTCGAAGTGAAGTGCCTGTGTTTTGTACATGCACCATGCAACCTCTGCCCTTGTTACGGTAAATTGAGAATTTATCGTTTTAGACTTCAGAACCAACGAATAAATTATTGTAATACACGAATGCTTGGGAGGAATTTCTGTTAAAATTGTTCATCATGATTTATTTCTGTCGTGAAATTAACGCATTATTGCTCCGTCTGTGACAGTGTCACTTGTTTTTCTGCCATAATGAAGTCAGCTTGGAAGTACTGACAAACAAGCAGCCAGAGGATGCTAGGTCCCCCGCCAAAGTGGCAGCAATATTTATAAGCGCTGTCGGTTTCAGAAGATATTCATGAGGATGGCAACAGCTACTTCACAGGCGTAAGAAGCAGAGGGGTCCAGGTTTTGAGAT
Source organism: Hanleya hanleyi (assembly GCA_036873755.1). Classification (NCBI taxonomy): domain Eukaryota; kingdom Metazoa; phylum Mollusca; class Polyplacophora; order Lepidopleurida; family Hanleyidae; genus Hanleya; species Hanleya hanleyi. The sequence goes on from JAVTVY010048686.1 coordinate 2,462, forward strand.
CAACTCCGAATGGCTGACTGAATGTTGATTGCTACTGTAATATATTTTCTTTACCATGTAGCATGAAAATTATGTAACTGAAATGCAACCCCAAGAGACAACTCATGGCATATTATCTGCAAACTAAATTTGACAAGAATATGAAGGCATCCTCAACCTATTGCCCAGAAACCAAATTTAGACTTTGCCACAAGGAGTCACCACCTGTACATGTAGGTGCAAGCAGGCAAAACACAATCCCAAATGACATCTCATGTCATGGTATCTGCATATGAACTTTGAGACTCTGAAGAGGGGTCCTCAAGTTATTGCCGGTACTAGATGCCCACCGGTGTTCATGTTATTTGGGGCGGGTCACATATGAATACAAAATTTGAGAATAATCTGATGAGCAGTTGCCAAATTATTGCCCGGAAATAAATTTTTCCACCAGGAGACGCCACCTGTAGGCAGAAGCGGGAAAAATACAATCCCAAGGAACATGGTATCGTGGGGACATCTGCATACCAAATTTGAGAAGAATCTGATGAGGGTCCTCAAGTTATTGCCCAGAAACCAAATTTAGATTTTGATACCAGGTGACGCCACCTCTAGGCGCAAGTCAGTGAAATGCATTATCAAGCGACATCTTATGTCACGGTACATTCTTACAAAATTTGAGAAGAATCCGATGGTCACAGGTCAGTTCTCAAGTTATTACCCGGAAACGAATGTGTGATGTTGCCACCAGGTGGCGCCACCTGTGAGTGCAAGTGAGCGAAAGGCAATCCCAAGCAACAGCTCCTGTCATGGTAAATGCATGCCAAATTTGAGAAGAATCCGATGAGCCGCAACGTTTCTCATGTTACCCAGAAAGTTATCACTTACAGCATGGAATAATGGAATGAACTCTAGTGGCGCCACCTCCGGGTGGATTTTGCTGAAACGCATCACCAACGGTGTTTTGTCGCAGGGAATGCATTTACCAAATTTCGAAGAAATCCGACAAATTGTTCGAAAGTTATCGCTCGCGAAGGATATGAACAAACATGAACGGACATGCATTAAAGATTGGAATAAGACCCAGTGGCACCACCTACAGGCGGATCTTGCTGAAACGTAATACCAGCGACGTCTTGTCGCAAAGAATGCAGATGCCAAATTTCGGAGGAATCCGACAAAGCATTTCGGAGTTATCGCTTACGCAGTGTTTGCACGGACATGCACTAAATATTGGAACAAGACCCAGTGGCGCCACCTACAGGCGGATCTTGCTGAAACGTAATACCAACAGACGTCTTGTCGCAAAGAATGCAGATGCCAAATTTCGGAGGTCAATCCGACAAAGCATTTAGGAGTTATCGCTTACGAAGTATTTGCACGGACATGCACGGACATGCACTAAAGATTGGAACAAGACCCAGTGGCGCCACCTACAGGCGGATCTTGCTGAAACGTAATACCAACAGGCGTCTTGTCGCAAAGAATGCAGATGCCAAATTTCGGAGGAATCCGACAAAGCATTTAGGAGTTATCGCTTACGAAGTATTTGCACGGACATGCACTTAAGATTGGTACAAGACCCAGTGGCGCCACCTACAGGCGGATCTTGCTGAAACGTAATACCAAGAGACGTCTTGTCGCAAAGAATGCAGATGCCAAATTTCGGAGGAATCCGACAAAGCATTTAGGAGTTATCGCTTACGAAGTATTTGCACGGACATGCACGGACATGCACTAAAGATTGGAACAAGATCCAGTGGCGCCACCTACAGGCGGATCTTGCTGAAGCGTAATACCAAGAGACGTCTTGTCGCAAAGAATGCAGATGCCAAATTTCGGAGGAATCTGACAAAGCATTTAGAAGTTATTGCTTACGAAGTATTTGCACGGACACATAGAACCATGACCCCAGTGGCGCCACCTACAGGCGGATCTTGCTGAAACGTAATACCAAGAGACGTCTTGTCGCAAAGAATGCAGATGCCAAATTTCGGAGGAATCCGACAAAGCATTTAGAAGTTATTGCTTACGAAGTATTTGCACGGACATGTCCATAGAAGCAAGAACCATTTTAAAGTCCCCGGCCGCGTTGCGGCGGTGGACAAAAAGTTTCAGTGTAGCAGATGATATCAAAAAGGTTATCAGGATGGAAAATGGTAAATTTCAGTTCATCTAGCTTAGGAAGGAGGTGCTGTATGTTGTGCTGCACTATCTTCAGACCTTTTCGACTTCAGTGAAATAGGCTACTACTGTTACAAGCAGCCAGAGGATGCTAGGTCCCCCGCCAAAATGGCAGCAATATTTATAAGCGCTCTCGGTTTCAGAAGATATTCATGAGGATGGCAACAGCTACTTCACAGGCATAAGAAGCAGAGGGGTCTTTCCACCTTCCCAGGTTTTGAGATCAACTCCGAATGGCTGACTGAATGTTGATTGCTACTGTAATATATTTTCTTTACCATGTAGCCTGAAAATTATGTAACCGAAATGCAACCCCAAGAGACAACTCATGGCATATTATCTGCAAACTAAATTTGACAAGAATATGAAGGCATCCTCAACCTATTGCCCAGAAATCAAAGTTAGACGTTTGCCACAAGGAGTCACCACCTGTAGGTGCAAGCAGGCAAAACACAATCCCAAATGACATCTCATGTCATGGTATCGGCATATGAACTTTGAAACTCTGAAGAGGGGTCCTCAAGTTATTGCCGGTACTAGATGCCCACCGGTGTTCATGTTATTTGGGGCGGGTCACATATGAATGCAAAATTTGAGAATAATCTGATGAGCAGTTGCCAAATTATTGCCCGGAAACAAATTTTCCACCAGGAGACGCCACCTGTAGGCAGAAGCGGGAAAAATACAATCCCAAGGAACATGGTATCGTGGGGACATCTGCATGCCAAATTTGAGAAGAATCCGATGAGGGTCCTCAAGTTATTGCCCAGAAACCAAATTTAGATTTTGACACCAGGTGACGCCACCTCTAGGCGCAAGTCAGTGAAATGCATTATCAAGCGACATCTTATGTCACGGTACATTCATACAAAATTTGAGAAGAATCCGATGATCAGTTCTCAAGTTATTACCCGGAAACGAATTTGTGATGTTGCCACCAGGTGGCGCTACCTGTGAGTGCAAGTGAGCGAAAGGCAATCCCAAGCAACAGCTCCTGGCATGGTAAATGCATGCCAAATTTGAGAAGAATCCGATGAGCCGCAGCGTTTCTCATGTTACCCAGAAAGGTACATATGTAGGATATTTCAAAGAAATTCGACCAAGTGTTTCTAAGTTATCACTTGCAGCATGGAATAATGGAATGAACTTTAGTGGCGCCACCTCCGCCTGGATTTGCTGAAACGCATCACCAACGGTGTTTTGTCGCAGGGAATGCATTTACCAAATTTCGAAGAAATCCGACAAATTGTTCGAAAGTTATCGCTCGCGAAGGATATGAACAAACATGAACGGACATGCATTAAAGATTGGAACAAGACCCAGTGGCACCACCTACAGGCGGATCTTGCTGAAACGTAATACCAGCGACGTCTTGTCGCAAAGAATGCAGATGCCAAATTTCGGAGGAATCCGACAAAGCATTTAGGAGTTATCGCTTACGCAGTATTTGCACGGACATGCACTAAATATTGGAACAAGACCCAGTGGCGCCACCTACAGGCGGATCTTGCTGAAACGTAATACCAACAGACGTCTTGTCGCAAAGAATGCAGATGCCAAATTTCTGAGGAATCCGACAAAGCATTTAGGAGTTATCGCTTATGAAGCATTTGCACCAACATCCACGGACATGCACTAAAGATTGGAACAAGACCCAGTGGCGCCACCTACAGGCGGATCTTGCTGAAACGTAATACCAACAGACGTCTTGTCGCAAAGAATGCAGATGCCAAATTTCGGAGGAATCCGACAAAGCATTTAGGAGTTATCACTTACAAAGTATTTGCACGGACATGCACGGACATGCACTAAAGATTGGAACAAGACCCAGTGGCGCCACCTACAGGCGGATCTTGCTGAAACGTAATACCAAGAGACGTCTTGTCGCAAAGAATGCAGATGCCAAATTTCGGAGGAATCCGACAAAGCATTTAGAAGTTATTGCTTACGAAGTATTTGCACGGACATGTCCGTGCATGACGGACACATAGAAGCAAGACCCCAGTGGCGCCACCTACAGGCGGATCTTGCTGAAACGTAATACCAAGAGACGTCTTGTCGCAAAGAATGCAGATGCCAAATTTCGGAGGAATCAGACAAAGTATTTAGAAGTTATTGCTTACGAAGTATTTGCACGGACATGTCCGTGCATGACGGACACATAGAAACAAGACCCCAGTGGCGCCACCTACAGGCGGATCTTGCTGAAACGTAATACCAAGAGACGTCTTGTCGCAAAGAATGCAGATGCCAAATTTCGGAGGAATCCGACAAAGCATTTAGAAGTTATTGCTTACGAAGTATTTGCACGGACATGTCCGTGCATGCACGGACACATAGAAGCAAGACCCCAGTGGCGCCACCTACAGGCGGATCTTGCTGAAACATAATACCAAGAGACGTCTTGTCGCAAAGAATGCAGATGCCAAATTTCGGAGGAATCCGACAAAGCATTTAGAAGTTATTGCTTACGAAGTATTTGCACGGACATGTCCGTGCATGCACGGACACATAGAAGCAAGAACCATTTTAAAGTCCCCGGCCGCGTTGCGGCGGGGGACAAAAAGGGGGGTGAGGGGAGATCATGAGATGTATGTGATCGCCGTGCTCCATCACCATTCAACGGAGGTCGTTCAATGAAAACAATGACCTTGGCTTAGGGGTAAAATAATAAAAAATAAAAAAATAAAAAAAAATTGATGAAAAAGGCAAAAAAATAAGAGTTTAGTGGCATTGATAGGCGCGCCAACGGCGCACAAAAAAAAGAAGAGTTTTACAATATTTGAAATTGAGTAGATGAAAAATTCTTGTCTAAAAAAAACCCCTGCATAACTGCAGCACATGACTGTCCAAGTATGGTAACGTGTATGGAATATGTCCTTCTGTCAGTCTGTGTGTCTGTCAGTTTATGCAAAGAATTCAGTTTCTCTTTAGGTTTCTGAAAATTGCAGAAACCTGAATCACCTGTATGTAGAACATTCATTGAGAAGGAAAAGCTGAAGCAGCAGTGCTAATCAGATTAAAATCCCTTTCTATAGGTTTGGCCTCCTGATAGATTTTCTGTTTCTGCCTTTGAATTTATAGTACCATTCACATTATGGTGAATGGTACCCTTCAGATCCCCTTGATATGTTCACTGGTTTGTTTGTGAGCTAGAGCAATGGGAATACCGTGGAATATGGTCATAGCATTAGCAGACAGATTGATAATAGAGCACTAACTGTTGTGTGCTAAGGTCTATCATGGGTCTGTTTTCATAGAGTACACTGTCTGTGTCTGAGTGTAGGCAGACTCGTGTACAATTGTATGTACATTGTATAGAGTTGACAGAGCGGTGAACAGGAGGCTTTGTTCAACAGTGTTTATGTTGTCCTCTGGAAAGTTGTATCCACCGTCTTCCTTAGTTACGATGTGTTTGAGGTACTGACAGCTGATCGACAAACTAAACACTATAGCCTCCAGATATATAAATACAGCACCTTTGACATTTAGCATAACTGGTGTCGTGTTGTCATAAATTCTTACCTAATAAGAAATCAGTATGAAAACTGGGTTTCTCGTAGTGCACATGTATATTTTACATGTACTTTGTATGTTTAGGGTTATGTCAGCTATGGCTGGTAGAGCCCTATGGAATATTGTACATTCTCCTATGGCTGATAGAGCCCTATGGAATATTATACAATTATGTGATTCCAATGAGGTGAATACGATGTGTTATGGACCAGAGAAAACCGATATTCACCGAGGCCGAACACATCGTATTTACCGAATTGGAATCACATAATTGTTTTATTATATGAAACAATCAAAATACGTTTGAATTTGCATTGGCTGGATGAAATATATATGGGGAAAGATGATTATTCTGAACCTTTTCATTAGATATATCTCCCCATCACGCATGTTGGAACGGGACGTCAGCCGCACAACGGGTGTTCGAAATGACGTCATTCGCGCGACCGGCTTCGGCAGTGACGTCAACAAAAGTTATATTCACCGGTCGGTGAATATAACATTCTGGCAGGTGAATATGGCTTTTTGTGAGATATCACATGACCACCAATGGACCAATCAAACGGGATATTCGCCATCAGTCATATAATAATGTACATTCTCCTCCAGACTTGCGTTATTGAGTTCCCTAACTTCTTAACTGAGATCCAAAATCAGAAAATCACTGATAAGCTATATATTGTGGGTGAGTGGATACAGTAGTGGGAGACGATGTCATATATCAACGTTTAGGTCAACATGCAGTCACAGGTGACTGACTCAAAAATCATAAAATCTGAAAAAGTTCTTTTGTTGGTGAGTGGATGATATTTGAGGCACTGGGGTATCAACATTTAGCTGAAGAGTTTGAAGATCAACATTGTGACCCTCAAATCATGAAATTATTGAAAACTTTGTGCTGTAACTCCAGTCCAAGAATTTGGATTTTCACCAAACTTGAGTGAAGAAGGTCAAGGTTACTGTGAACCAACAATCAGGATATCATTGCAGGCCTCGAAATTTGGCGCGAACGAAACGATCGTTCGCGTGTCGGTTACGCAAATCAGAAATGGCCAGAACGAAAAATCGGTTACGTGAATGCGCTTCTTGGACATATGTTCTGGTAACAAAAATCCCAACCTCTTCTCTGTCTGTCCACTGTGCAAACTTTAACCACATGACGTGTGTCTTTCAGCATGTTTTAAAAGCGAAACTAAGTCGCAAACTCGGCCCTGTCTGTATTGAATTTGTAGACAACCACGTGGCAGCTTGCACAGACTGTTTTGTCTATCCTGGGTTCAGGGCCGGCATACTATTATGTAATAAACCAATAGCGGCCAGGAAACAGCTTTATCAAACTTGAACGAGTTGGAAGGGTTACCCGCAAGCCCCCTCGCTCCAAGGTTGTTGCTCCGTGGGGCACTCTTCACAGAGCTAGCAGCAGAGGTGGCATGGGAGCTCCTCGTGGAGGAATTATCTCGGAGCGCGGAGCTTGCTGTTAACACTCCTTGTCACTTCCGCCATCTCTAAATTTGCAGGCGGCGTGTTCAACTTCTCTTTTCAATCAGGATTTCAATGGAATCACAAGGAAATGGCGAATGAATTATACAGCCACATAATCACAATAGCCAACCATGAATGGTGGAAGCGATTTACGTGTGCAATCCCATTCCCGTATGTTATCTCATTTGTCTGTTCAGTCGACGCCCATGTGCTGTGGACAGTCTTTTTTTTTTCACTCGTTGACGGTACACTGCTGTAATTACGTAACCGTTTTGCGAAACCAATTGGTTACGTAAAAATTAACATCGTAACTGAACAATAGGTTACGCAAGCCAAATTTACCGTAACCGATTTTTCGGTTACGTCAATGAACCAATTTTCGAGGCCTGCATTGAAAATCTCATGTCGATGCATTAGGCGGGGTGGAGGGGTGGAGGGGGGCGGTGGGGTGCCGGGTAGCAAGGTAACGATCAAGATCACTGGCCATCTAGGTCATGATCCCATAGTGTTACTTAGCCTCTTGATATTTCTCTTGTGTATATCTTTATGCTTATCATTTCTGTGCTAGTGTGTATCTTACATACTTATCATTTATATGGTAACGAAGTACTTGTCTATCATTTTATGTATATCATTATGCTTATCACTTTTGTTGTTACTGAAACTCTGAGAACCTTGTATCTTTATGCTTATGTCTTTATGCTGATCACTTCTGTTAGATTTTACCTTTATCATGTTTATGCTTATGATTTCTATGCCAGTAACAAAAGTTCATCCCACCACAGCTTATCACTTTGGTGTAAATTTGTATGCCTTGCTTCCCTTAGGACTGTATATCGCTTCTGAAAATTGATATCCCTATACCTATTACTTTTGTAGTGTACATATTTCATAAATGCAGGAAATGCCATTAAATTGCAGTTAACTGAAGTCGTTAAAATACCATTAATTTATCATTCTTTCATATTTCGCGCGGCTGTCGCCAAGGAGACCCACTATCACCATACATATTCCTAATTTGTGCTGAGATACTTGCAGCAATGTTAAGATCTAGCAAAAATATAACAGGAATTAAAATTGGGGATGTAGAATATTTATTGTCACAATATGCAGATGACACAACAATATTTTTAGATGGATTGGTTAAAAGTCTTAACTCTTGTTTAGATATATTAGCACACTTTGCAAATTTTTCAGGCTTACAAATTAATGTTGACAAGACACGGATAATAAAACTAGGATCAACTAAAATATCAGATGCAACATTTCGAACAAGATGGAAATTAGACTGGTCACAGGGGGAGTTTAAATTACTGGGATTAATATTTACACATAATCTGGCTGAAATGGTTGAAAGAAATTACAAAGATAAATTGAAAGAAATCCAAATGTCCATGAACTCATGGGCGAAGCGTGGACTCACACCCCTAGGCAGAATAGTTATTCTTAAAAGTTTACTAATACCAAAATTAAAACCACTTATTTTCGGCCCTTCCAAACCCGCCTGATCCAATTATCGAAATTCTCCAAAAGTATTGTTATGAATTTATATGGAACTCAAAACCTGATAAAATTTCTAGGGAAACTGCATCTAAAACATTTAAAGAAGGGGGATTAGACATTCCGGTCATAAAATATGTAATTCAGGCACAAAAGATATCATGGATGAAAAGACTCCATTCAAATCCGAAGTGGGGTACAATATTAAAATTGTATATTCCCCGGGACATAGATCCAGTACAAGTAGGCCCTGTGTTTCTCAGCGAAGCAGTTATACCATTTTTAGATAACAATTTTTGGCGGGATGTATTTTCAGCGTGGGTGGATTTTCAAAAACAATTAGGATACAAATCATGTACAGAATTTAGCAGTGAAAAGTTATGGTACAACAACAAGTTCACCATCAATAACCGTCCATTTTGCCTTGCTAGGTGGAATAATAAAGGGGTCCGCTTCGTCAATGACCTTCTGGATGATACGGGAGAATTCCTTTCATTTCAAACATTCGAATCAAGATTTAATTGTAAAACAAATTACTTAGAATATATGTCGGTTACAAAATCAGTTAAAGCAGCAGGAAATTTGATGGGATTCAAAACACTGAGAAAACATCCGGTAGGACCTTTAATCCCACCAGCTGTATCTCGCCTGTTAGCGAATAGAAAAGGCTGTCAGATATTTTATAAAACACTACTTAACCCAAAATTCAAAGAAGCAAAGGCTCATTTAAAATGGGAAGAAATTCTTCAGAAATCATACAATGAGTCGGATTGGAAACTGTTTTATATTCAGGTATCGAAATACAAGGAAGTGAAATACAAATGGTTTCAATAGAATACTGACAAATAACATACTTGCACATAAAATGGATAATAATGTTAGTAGTCTGTGCACATTTTGTAATAGGACCCCGGAGACTATTATTCATCTTTTGTGGTACTGTGACGAAATAAATTTACTCTGGAGGCAAATTGAATTATGGTTAACCTCAGTAGGTATTAATATTAAATTTTCACCGGAAAATGTAATCTTGGGATTACCAGAAATGAGAAATAGGCCTTTGAATTATTTTATAACCATCATTAAATTTTCGATATACAAAATGAAAGTAGTAAAGAAAATCCCCTGCATAAGAAGCATACAAAACGAAACCAAAGCTATTTATGAAATTCAAAAATATATACATTACAAAAATGATGAACGTACTCAATTTGACCAATATTGGTCAACTTTGCACTTCCTATTTCGACGCTGATGCTATTGTCACAGAAATTTTGACTCGTAAAATATATAGCCAGATTAGAGGCTCCCAGACCGTGCACACATTAGGTAAATATACTGATATGATATGGACCACTTCTATATAATAGTATGTTATGTACACGTATATTATATAATATGGTGAATGTAATATTGTATTCCGATGATTTCAATTTAGATTATGAATTGTATATGCTTGCCCAAAAAGTTGAATAAAGAATAAAGTATCAAAAAAAAAAAAAAAAAAAAAAAATTTATGGTAAAACCCCATTAAAACTCCATTATTTGCATACATATTACTCCGGTATAAGTCCCATTAAGGATGTCCGCTGGTGGTAAATCAAAGTAATTAACGTTTTAAATAATGTGTGTTGTTGTACAGGCCTTGCATTTTGACGGGGCCGATCGGCGCCGGCCCCGTGATCGACCCCGTGAGCACTTTTCACGGGGATTTTTCATCGGCCCCGTCAAATCACTCCAGTGAGTATATTCCCATATCTTCGTGGAATAAATCTAATCCCAGTACTGTGTCTTCTGTCTTGATGATTTGTGCTTGGGCCAAGAAAAAAAATATGTCTAGTTTCCGGTTACCCGACCGAGTCTAAATAAATCGTGCGAGTCTAATAATTTTATCAGCAAATTCCAATGAAATCACACCGAAGACCGCGTTTTACAACAACAACAACAACCGTATTATCCCGTCTCGTTTCTCAAATTGCTCGAATTAGATAGGCGCTGGTACAGATCTCCATGATGTTCAAATTAATTTCCCATTTCATTTTATGTTGTATATGTCAATTTTTTTCTTCTGACTTTTCCAGAAAACAAGTGCACTAGCTAGCTCCCCCTATGGAAGGCACTGGAATTCCACATGGAATTTTGTATTTTTCACTAAAAATCCTTGAAATTCTACAGAGAAATTTCATCATTCCTGGAGGGAAATCCTTGGAATTTATTGTTTTGCATATCAAGTTAATAAATTAAAACGATACTCAGTTTGGTGGTAATTGAAAACAGCAGTCAAAACACATTATTGGCAATTATTATTTCTACAATATCAGTACAATAACTGGTTTCAGCAGAAGTCGTTGAAATATCAAGATTTGCTGGATATTTGCAAAAATACCAAAATGGAGGGTATTCATTCCCCCCCCCTCTCCCTTTATCTTTTTGGTGAGAAGATATTTTGAATATCTGAAAATATGGGGGAATATGTTGGGGGGGGGGGGGATATATGTCCTGGGAGAATATGTTCAAGTGGGTGGGAATGTTGTACAATCAAGAATAATTTGTAGAGCATTGTATATGGGACAGGAGTACTGGACATCAAAATAAAATTTATTTCCAAACAAAGGTTTGGTTGATATAATATGACCAATAATACATTGTCGTGTGGTGAAATTTGAAATCAGCCCCGATGGCCAAAAATCAGCCCCGTGACCCTGCAAGACGGGGCCTATTGATCAGCCCCGTCTTATTTCTAGAATGCAAGGCCTGGTTGTATTCATAATTGTGTAATATGAGGAAAAACAAAGAAAAAAATATAGTTTGGATTGCATTTTTTAGCTGTAGGCAACGTCAAGTGGACTGCCCCATGCTCAATTTGATAACCCAGAAATCATAGGGAATAGCCCTAGTTTTGAAGCATATTCATGAAAAAATCATATAAATAGTATTTAACTTTTTCTTATATTCTACCTGTTTGCAGATAATCACATTGTCTATCAAAATTTATCAAATTGGATGGATGTTGGTGTGCAAAATTCTCGGCTTTTAAAGGAAATCCCTATAACTTAACCTAGGAAAGGGAGATAATCCAATAGGAAAAACAGGCAAAATGGCTGCCAAAGTCAAAAACCATCAGCGGACATCCTTAAATTCATCAACAACCATTAAAAAACTGTTAATCTCAACTCATTAATTTGTCATTAAAATATCATTGTCATAGAATTACTGGTCATAAAAATTATGATAACAAATTATTGGCATTAAAAGGTCATTAACCTTTTCACCGACCCCCCTTAATTTGACTTCCTTCACAAAATTAATTTCCTTTCACCTAAGTTAGTAGCATTTTAATTCTGGAAATCTTTATTAACCCATTAATCTTTTTCTTTGGAATTAAGAATTTTCCCATTAATAAATGGCAACTAAAATCAGTTGGCATTTTAATGGGATTTTCATGATTAATGCCCTTTTCATGACAGTTTAATGGGATTTTAATGCATGCATGCATACAGTAGTGTTTATTCCTATCATTTCTGTAGTTCCCATAATTTATGCTTAGTATCATACAGTAGCGTAACTCCTATCTGCCTATCAGTTCTGACAGTTAGGCACTTTTTACACAATCATTCTGGATCAAAGATGTTTCCTTCATACTGACTTCTCTTCACATCATCATGTGGTGTATATTTCTATGTCAAGTCTTTCCTGTGTTTTCTGTAGTTTATGCCTGTCACACGATCTGTAGTAGGTTATCTGTTACAAACCCCGGAATGTCCCTCTCTGTAAGGTGGTACATGCTATCAGTGATATTGAAATACAATAGTTTACTATAGTAATCCATCTTTATGTGCTTATTATTTCATTATAAAGTTATTAACTTTTTCAGCCTGACTGCATATACATGCCACAGTCGTATGTCACTGACTCGTAACATGTCAGCAGACAGCTATATAACATGGTAGATTATAAATCAGGTAATAATACCCCAATACCATTGTCAGGTATAAGAGCTTACTGGAGACACAAGAGTCGTGTTTACACATACACACAGTACCTAATTACATTACTCAACACACTGACCATCTATCTATACCATTAAAGCTGTAATATATGTATGTCCTAAATCCATTATTCCCACAGATCAATTTCACATAAACTAGGATGAAAGTAACTCCGAAAATGGAAGTCATTGTGATAAAATATTCTATATTTCGGCTTTGCTTATGTCATCATCAGGAATACATATAAACAATTGGAGTATACAGTCAGCTATATATACAAGTTTGAGTAGAAAAGGCGGCAAATATACAAGCGAGCATTGGAGTTCAGCAAACAATACCACTGGTGTGAGTTACACTCAATATATTAGTGAATACTAGTTAATACAATGAAGCTCATGTTCACCTAAAGACAATCAGGTCCTTAGATGCCATTATTCCATGATTCTATTTGGGTGTTTTACTCTTGATAGCAAGTGCTTCTTTGAACAGTAGTTCATTCCAATTCTTAGCTTGGTCTATTATTTTAACATTTGGTAATAACATGTGAGGGCACAGAGCAAATGTATGTCTTTTGTCTGCACCAACTGGTATAGCCATGAGATCATATACAGGGTTCGTACGGGTGCTTGAAATCCTTGAAAGTGCTTAAATTTGCAAATTACATTTTCCAGGCCCTTGAAAGTGCTTGAAAATCCATGTTTTGTAAAAAGGTCCTTGAAAGTGCTTAAATTTTATTATTTTGTGCAAAATATTTATTTCTGGATAACAATTTGGTGATCTGTGAAGAACTTGTGAATCGATTGAAGTTTTTGTTCAGTAAAAACGAAGTCTGTCGAGTAGGGACTAGCATAGCGCGTATCTGACGATCTCCTCGAATTTCCCTGACAAGGGAGATAATTACATAGTAGCACATTGAATGTGTAAAGAGAATGCTTATCTCCCTTTGTAAACTCTCGCGAGAGTTGTATTTCGTCTGCGACAAATCTCGCGAGACTTCGGTTTTGCTCTGAAATGGCGGGACGCTGGTTTTATTTTTTTTTCGTAATCTTCGCCTTTATTTGTATTCAGTTGACCGTGACCTTGGCCATGCCTGGTAAATGTTTATTCAGAGAGTGTTGGCTGGTCGATGAACAGTATAAAGACTGGATAGAACAAGTGGGCGATAAGCGCAAAGCTCGCTGCAAACTTTGTTTAAAAGTGTTCGATGTGTCCAACATGGGTGAATCGGCGGTCTCCAGTCACATGAGAGGGCAAAGACATCAGAGTTTAGCTGGGCAAAAACTCACGATGAAGGATTTCCTCGCCAGAAGCTCTACTAGTAACAACAACAACAGCAGTTCTGTTGATATGCGTACTGTTACAGCTCATACCACCACAAGTACCGATTTAACAGTAGTAAGTCGTTCAGTTTTATCATGCATCACGCACTCTTAGTCTAACTTTTACGTAAGGGTATCGTTGACAGTCAAGTTGTTGTCAATTTTGGGTCTCCCAACTGGAAATTTGAATTTCTCATTTTTTTTGTAATCACCTCCTGAAAGCTTTTACACATAACGTTAATGCTATTCCATGTCAAGTCATAACTGCAGTATTTTTTTTTTCAAAATCTTGTAAAAAATTACCATGCTGTCGATCAAATTCAGTCTACCGGTACTTGAAGAATATTGTTCACTGGCACGAATTGCCACTAGATTTAGACACAAGTCTCCATATGCAGCTTTCTTTTTATTTTATTTAACGGGACACATAATGATAAATATTTTTCAATCTATTATTAAGGATATTTATTGAAATTTATTTATTTTATTAAAACTTATTAAACTTATTTAATTTATTAAAACAAATATGACCTGCCTGATATCCCTTCTTTATGCAAATAGAATTAAGAGAAAATTTAACAAAAAATTTGACTTAAGTTGTATAGCTAAGGCTAACAGTCTTCGTCGATCAGCGAATGATAAGGAGACTGAACTCCATGATGTAGACACAATGCTCCAGGAGAAAACTGAAGAACTGAAAAATAATTAAAAAGTGACTACAGTGTGAACATGCATGCCTTGATGACTGTGAAGTATACTACTGTATACATACCATAGTATGATTCAGCAATAGCAGTGAGGTTAAAGTACATTTTGTCATGTCTGTTGATTATGCATTCAAATAAATAAATGTACTGCTTTGAATTTATGTGTTTGATGTTTATATACTGTTGTCCCTATTATGCAGGTAATGCATTTCAACTTGTGACATGTCACACAAGTACATTTTTGAAGTTAGGAATATTTACATTATCGTAGTTGAGGTCACGTTACTATTACAAAAAACATTGATTGCATGTAGATGGGAAAGATTATGGTTTGTCGAGACAAAAAAATCCTTGCGATAGGTTACAAATTTGACCCATAAGGTGCTTGAAAGTGCTTAAATTTGTTTTTATTTTGGTCCTTGAAAGTCCTGGAAAATGATTTCAAAATAAGTGTGGGAACCCTGATATATGTGTTGAAAACCAAGACAATTCAAGACATGTGATTGGATCTCACTTTTGTCTCGGCTGTGCTCTTCTAACCTCCTAAAGAGACACCGTTCAGTTTTGCCAATGTATTTAGTACCACATCCTGGGCAGCTAAACTCATATACAACATAGCTTTTCAGTTTTACAGGAACAAAAACTTTGTATGACACAATAGAGGAAACCTTCTAAGTATTGTAAATAATGACAAAATTGGCGGCACCTGTTAATAGCCGTTTTACTTTCTTAACACATCTGTTAACAATACGTTCTCCTTGTTTGCCGACATAAGGAAGTCGCACATATATGCGATGACTCTCAGATGTGATAGAGTTTGTGAGACCTGTGATACAGTGGAAGACGAACAACATTTTCTGTTACACTGTAAAAAACATGAATCTCGTAGACGGGACTTCCTCCAAAGCATTAAACACATTATAGATGTTAACGGTGACCCTGGAGAAGTCTTCAACACTTTAATGGCCTGTGAAAATTTAGTTGTAACAAAAATATTAGCAAAGTTTGTGCACAAGTGCTTTTGCCAAGAACAGTAAAATTTGTCTGGCATAAAATTATCTGTGATATTCTATGGTGCGATACCCAAAATGGGCTATACTCTGTGATATTTAAGTTGATACAATTGTGTTACAACCAGCATGCTTGTTAAATTGTCCTGTCCATGTACTTCTGTATTAACCTTGTTGTTGGTGTTGTTAATGTGAAGGTCTTGTAACACGTTTAACCATTTGTTCCAATGTGTCTTAATGTCTGTATTTGTATGTTCAATTTTATTCATTCTATGTATGCGTTTTTAGCCAAATGTTGGCACAAACTTCACGCAATAAATTATCTTATCTATCTTATCTTATATTTTGCAGGTTTCTTCAGAGTTGTTACTTTTCTTCTCAGTCGGGTTTTTATATTTATTTAACAGTTTTTCACATATCCGCCTAGGGAAACCATTCCATATAATGAAATTTTTGATATTTTCAAGTTCTTTGGAGAACAGTTTGCTTGTGGTACATAATTTACGTGCACGTTGTACGAGTGCTCGTATCCATGCCGTTTTACGGAACCAGGGTTCAAAACTACAAAAGTGCACAAACAATCCAATATGTGTTGACTTCCGAAACACCGTTATACCATCAGATTCTATTTTCAAGTCTAGAAAATGAACACAGTTATTATCTACAAATATTTCGTGTGTGAATTTCAGTTGTTTATGAAAAGAATTTAGCTGTTTTTTGACATAATCAATATCTTTAGGTTTGATTAGTACAAGTGTGTCATCCACGAACCGCATGTAAGATTTAATAATACCAGTTTCTAATAAATGAAACAAGCAATTCCTAAAGACTGGTTGGATAACGGTTACAAATTTGTTTCTTTCGATGTTGTGTCATTGTTCACAAATGTACCTTTGAAGAAAACCATAAATATTATCCTGGATCGTGTCTATAAAGACAAGAATATCACAACGAAACTGAAAAAACGGACACTTAAAAAGCCCCTCTTGGGCCAGTTATGGCCGATATTATTATGTCTGAACTTGAAAAGACTGTCGTGACACATTTATTAGAAACTGGTATTATTAAATCTTACATGCGGTTTGTGGATGACACACTTGTACTAATCAAACCTAAAGATATTGATTATGTCAAAAAACAGCTAAATTCTTTTCATAAACAACTGAAATTCACACACGAAATATTTGTAGATAATAACTGTGTTCATTTTCTAGACTTGAAAATAGAATCTGATGGTATAACGGTGTTTCGGAAGTCAACACATACTGGATTGTTTGTGCACTTTTGTAGTTTTGAACCCTGGTTCCGTAAAACGGCATGGATACGAGCACTCGTACAACGTGCACGTAAATTATGTACCACAAGCAAACTGTTCAACAAAGAACTTGAAAATATCAAAAATTTCATTATATGGAATGGTTTCCCTAGGCGGATATGTGAAAAACTGTTAAATAAATATAAAAACCCGACTGAGAAGAAAAGTAACAACTCTGAAGAAACCTGCAAAATATATGTGCGACTTCCTTATCTCGGCAAACAAGGAGAACGTATTGTTAACAGATGTGTTAAGAAAGTAAAACGGCTATTAACAGGTGCCGCCAATTTTGTCATTATTTACAATACTCAGAAGGTTTCCTCTATTGTGTCATACAAAGATTTTGTTCCTGTAAAACTGAAAAGCTATGTTGTATATGAGTTTAGCTGCCCAGGATGTGGTACTAAATACATTGGCAAAACTGAACGGTGTCTCTTTAGGAGGTTAGAAGGGCACAGCCGAGACAAAAGTGAGATCCAATCACATGTCTTGAATTGTCTTGGTTTTCAACACATATATGATCTCATGGCTATACCAGTTGGTGCAGACAAAAGACGTACATTTGCTCTGTCCCCTCACATGTTATTACCAAATGTTAAAATAATAGACCAAGCTAAGAATTGGAATGAACTACTGTTCAAAGAAGCACTTGCTATCAAGAGTAAAACACCCAAACTGAATCATGGAATAATGGCATCTAAGGACCTGATTGTCTTTAGGTGAACATGAGCTTCATTGTATTGACTATAGTACTCACTAATATATTGAGTGTAACTCACACCAGTGGTATTGTTTGCTGAACTCCAATGCTCACTTGTATATTTGCCGCCTTTTCTACTCCAACTTGTATATATAGCTGACTGTATACTCCAATTGTTTATATGTATTCCTGATGATGGCATAAGCAAAGCCGAAATATAGAATATTTTATCACAATGACTTCCATTTTCGGAGTTACTTTCATCCTAGTTTATGTATGTCCTTCTCTTCACAATTCCACAGGTGTTGATCATGAGAGGGACAGGGTCCCGGGAGTGGGGGATATGGCCTTCATTTTAAGCCAACAAAACTATAATTATGTTTCTCTAGGATTTCCACCTCAGTTTCAAAGTGGCGCCTCAGCGTTTTTTTATTGAGGTGTTAGATAGAAAAAAATTAATTAAATTGGCCACGTCAAGAATGATTGGGTCAAGGGAGATAACTCTTTGTCCCTTTGCATTTTATAAACAGAGTTGCTCCCCTGGAGTTGCACGAGCATATCTTGTCCACTTCGAGTTTTGTTTTCTTTCAAATGAAATGGCGGTCGGGCTGTGGCGGTCAGCTTGGGGTTGTAGGCAGGCAGTTATTCAGTCGGAACAGACTTTCAAAATGAGCGTTTACATCTCAATTCATGTGTGAAAACTGGGTCTTGAGAGACTGGGAGATCGTTGGTGTCGGTGAACTGTGCAGTGTTGGAGAAATTGACTGATGCAACCAATTCAATTTCCCTACCAACTGAAATTAGTATCGGTACTCCACAATATATAGATTCTGTCAACCGAGCAAAGACCGGTGTATTCGAAAGAATCCCAGAAAGTGGTAATGTTAAAAGAGTTAATAGAGATTTTCGGGCAATATTTCAGAGTGAATGGTTGTGAAAAGATTACTCATATGCCAGAAAACACAGCAACTGAAGATGGTTTGCAAACATGCACATGTTCGTGTCAATGCTTTCCAATTTCTGATTGAAAGTCAAAAACGACCTGCACTTCCAGGTGCAATTGTGGCCCCAGAAACCAAATGTTTTACCTGCACAATCAGGTCACTGATTGGCTAGGTCAGTGCCAAGTAGGTTTTCCTATTTCGGTGGTTGGACAAGTGGGAAAAGATTTTGTGAATGTTGTGACAAATGTCCTGTGGTATGTAGATCCCTATGTGAAAACATTGAGTCATCGATCCCTCCACTTAACATGTACATTGCATGTACCTGTGTCATCTGAGTTCAATGTTTCAAGTTGAAGTAGATATGCCGAGTTGACAATAAAACTGAATATTTTGTCGCATAAATAAAAAAAACCCACAAAATTACAGAATATCCCTAATAATTATATAAAAAAACTAGCCACAGAATAATTATAATATTTTTTGTATGAATGTCTAAGATATGTTAATCAAGAAGTTAACCTTTTGAGTATAAAGTAATACCCTCTAGGTATTAACTTGCATGGTCTCAATTAACCATTTTGACCTTGACTTTGTCAAAATGGCGTAATGTGAGATTACGAGGGCAAGAATACAAGGTGAAAATGGGAGTGAAGAACTCCAGATCAATCTCGCCTTCTCTCCTCTATTCTCACATTCCTACACTGTGGAAAACATAAGAACGTGAGAATCAACCAATTTGGCACATGCTCGGGCTCTCACCTTCTAGCCATCTCACATGATAGTTTATAAAAATACAAAGGCGAGAATGCAAGATATGACTGTTTTCTCGCATTCTTTCCTTAATAGATCTTGGCTGTTTAATACTTGTCTGTACTGTTGTGTATTTAGTAAGGCTGATAACTGATTACCAAAATTAGTTCACTAATCACTTCAAATAATTAACACAGTAGCTATAATTTTTGATAAATCACACTGAGATCAACAATGAGCAATGGTTAACTGCTTCATGTGATTGTTAAGGCTGCCGCATAGCGCGCAGCCTTATTGCATCAGCTCGGTCTCATGGGGGCAAAAATCGCAAGATTGCGAAAAAACAAAGCAGAGTTGAGACTTACCGTCGCAGGGCCAAATGTGCAGAAGATATTGAACTAGAAATTCGTAACAATTTGGGCTGTCTCAGATAAACGGAAGTCTGTGTTTCAAGCCCAAATTGTTCACCTAAAATTCTCAACCGGAAGTTCAAAATCCAAAATCCAAAAAGAAAAACTGCGCGGGAACGTCTTTGCGCATACTGCGAAATGGGCTCTCGCGAGACTTTTACGAGAGCTGCTTGAAAGTGATCTCCCTTTATGTAATTGATCTGCTCTTTGAGGGTGCTGTGGTTAGCGAATGCTTGAAAAGCAAAACTAATGGATAAATAAAAAGAACTGCACCAGATTGACTGGCACGATTGTTCAGCCTATATTACTATCGACTGTTCATGCCTGGCAACATCAATTCGATAACCATTTGCGTACACTTCGCCATCCATAAGTCTTACCGCGTATAGATGACCGAGATGGTTACAGGTTGTTCGATAACTAAACCAGAACAAGCGGAGTGATTCCTACATTTTATTGTTGGGGAGAATAAAAGCTGAATAAAACTTTGT
>JAVTVY010048687.1:0-24840 GCA_036873755.1 Hanleya hanleyi
ATTATAATGAACTTTTTTTCATTGGGGAGGGGAGGGGTCTTCTTACTAGGTTGCATCCACTTTATCTTCCTGTCCTTCCCAGTCAGGCGTTTGTGAAGACATTTAGGGAATAGCTTGTCTTTATGTCGATGGATGTTCTGTATGTGATCAACGATAGATATCCATTTTGCCAGCATCATGTTTGGGTTGCCGTCTGGGGTAGACGCTGCACACCAGTACATGTGATTGACCACAGATCGCCTCCATGCCAATACCTTCTTCATCCCCTTCCTTTTCCCGAGCTTCTCAAATTTTTTGGATACCCCTTTGATGAAGAACAAGCATCCTTTACATGTATCTCACCCCAAAAATGGATCGTATACTTACCAAGTAGTATTACTCTACTTGTGGGTTGATTATATACTTCCACATTTATATGTACTGATGATTGCAATCCGACTTAACATGGTTGAAAGAAGAAATTTAGCACAGATTTATAATATCAATAGATCATATCACAACGGTGCCTACTTGTAACAGAGCAATCTTAATACCGCCTTTTTATAGTGCTGTCTCACTGAAGCATCAAGCCATACGCAAACATGATACCCCACCCAGTCACATTATCCTGACACCGTAGATCAATTTAGTCTGCTATATGTCTGTGATTTGGAAAATGTTTATACCTTTAGCAGCATGCCAGATATCAAGTGTGTGTTTTATGGAGGTTTGGTTCTCCCTCAAGTATTTCCGTATGGATGTATGGCGGTCTGTTACCAGTTCTTTTATTTCCAATCCCTGTTCGGACACACGGTTCAGCACTCTTATCAAGCCCTCCTTTTCCATCGCATTACTGTTCGCTACCTCAGTGACCTGTATGGTGAAATGAATTCCAAACATGTTTCATATGCATTTGTTTCAAGACTCCACAGAGTTGTTGTGGGAACCAAATCTGGCGCTTTCGACAATATTGAGGAAACATTTCTGGGTTCCTCTATAAAACAGGTTAGGGTCAACTACCTCTCTAAAATGAAGGTAAAAAAATCCTGTTTTCGCCGAATAGCTAGAAGACTTCATTGAATAAAGACACACCCGTCATAGCCGCATACTATTATATAAATCTGCATCGGATGGTATGAAAAAAGTAAATTGTTATCTTATCTAATTTGCATAATAATTGGACAAACGTGTTTTTTGCCTATTATTATGCAAATTCGATGAATGACAATTTATTTTTTTTCTCACCATCTGATTCGGATATTTATTACGCCTCAGAGTAGCTTGTTTGATAGCCGATTGGTCAATTGCCATCCCATAAATAGTTCGTATTAGGGCAGCCACACACCTAATACGAACAATCACGTGTTAACGTTACCATAGTGGAAGGTGGAATTGACGTAGCCTGTCCTTCGATGCAACGTCACAAAGCCGACACGTCACAAAACGAAGTGCTACGTCGGATCAATGGCTTTGTGACGTTGCGCCTCAGCGTTTGCTTCCAACCCAAAGACGTTGTGGGCATGCGCGACTCTTTCGTATTAGGTCAGGAAATGTGAATCAGTTGAAGTTGTCTTACGCAAACAAACCGCATTTAATCGTTGTTGTCGTCGCGTTTTCGGCTTAAACAAAGGCTCTTCGGCATAATAAAATCGTTATGATGTTTGTTTGAGGGGGCATACGAACTATTTACATGGTCAGTGTGGGAAATTCTTATCGGTGACGGCTCGACCGATAAGAATTTCCCACACTGACCATGTAAATAGTTCGTATGCCCCCTCAAACAAACATCATAACTGATAATATGATAGTATGCGGCTATGACGGGCATGTCATTATTCAGTATATCTTTTACTGAACTTAGATAAACCTGTAATGCCGTCTTTTACAGAGAAATGGCAGAATATATGCCTACCGTTACTGTTTCAACATCAACAACCTTGTTGACACCAGTTTCCAGCAGGGTGTATGTTCCATATTTTGCACTGTGCCCCGGGCTATCTGCACGGCCATCTCCTGCCACCTCTAACATCTCACCTCTGACCTTCAGATCTGAAACCAAGCTAGCCTGTCTCTCACCCCAGACAGTAGCTATAGCCTTATGGAGGAACCATTTTTGATGATTCAGGAATGTTTGGTAGGAGTACACACAGACACCCATTTGTTTCATTACATGCAGTGTTTTTGTCACATTTGCTCCTCCAAAAAACATTGCTGCAGACAGAAGAATATTTCCTGCAGGATACTATCAGTTATGATGTTTGTTTGAGGGGGCATACGAACTATTTACATGGTCAGTGTGGGGAATTCTTATCGGTCGAGCCGTCAGGCGAGACCGATAAGAATTTCCCACACTGACCATGTAAATAGTTCGTATGCCCCCTCAAACAAACATCATAACGATTTTATTATGCCGAAGAGCCTTTGTTTAAGCCGAAAAAGCCACAACAACAACGATTAAATGCGGTTTGTTTTCGTAAGACAATTTCAACTGATTCACATTTCCTGACCTAATACGAAACAGGTTCTATGAGTCGCGCATGCCCACAACATCTTTGGGTTGAATGCAAACGCTGAGGCGTAACGTCACAAAGCCATTGATACGACGCAGCTCTTCGTTTTCTTACGTGTCGGCTTTGTGACGTTGCCTTGAAGAACAGGCTACGTCAATTCCACGTTCCACTATGGTAACGTTAACACGTGATTATTCGTATGTGGTGTGTAGCTGACCTAATACGAACTATTTATGGGATGGCAATTGACCAATCGGCTATCAAACAAACTACTCTGAGGCGTAATAATTCCCCATCCATGGTTGGCTGTCCCATTGACGCTGGTAATCACAGCCAATACATCTCTGTGTTACATGTATCATTGTCCCACATAGAACCCGAATGGCAACACTGCATTCACTGTGGCACTGTGGACAGTTGTTGAAGAGATCAACCAAACAGGACTCGTACACCAGAAAACACCTCTGCTTGTGTGCAGGTTGCAAATGAATTGATGAACTGCAAAACAGAAAAATAATGATATGCCTACACCATTTGTTCATATATATACTGTAAATTTGTATGTATCAATCACCAACCAAAAAAGCTGGTGAACTCACTTTTCAAACTGCATCAAACAAAACAGAGCGGCTTGAGAATGTCACAGCTAATCAGGATGTAGATTGCTATTTTCAAACAACTAAGTTGTTCATTCTTCTATAATATTATAGTGGATGCATTTTACCATTCCTCGCCTATTCAAATAAACGCTTCATGTATCGATTAACATCGATAAAGAGCGAGTGTGCATGCACCCGCGCATGTTTCGACCCAGTGCAGTCAGAGGTACCGGTACTACACGGACAGTTCAGTCGGTTACAGAAACTGACAATGGGAGAACAGGTATAATAGAGTTATTTAATGAGACATTCTTGGGAATTACATGTTGTCCTGTGGTTACCAAATGATACAAACTTTTGTCATGTGATATAATTGAAATATTTACCTAGAGACCTGCTCTTCCTCTGAGATGTCAAGTGGCCCTGGTGTGTAAACTGTGTCATCCATGTCATCAACGTCCTCATCCATCATGCTTGCCGCATCATCAGTGAGCATTTCATCCTCTGCTATATCAGGAGCAAACAATTTCAGAGGTGGTGCTTCCAGCAAGTCACACTGAATAGCGACAGGTTTGCTCTGTACTTTGAGATCCACAGTAGTGCCTAAATGTACAACAGGATGCAACATAATCTTACCGGTATTAAAGAAGAATTTATCACCAGGACGTTTTTGTGCATTTTCAACTGACAGAAGCTCAAAATTAACAGCAACGAAATCTCACAGTGGATTGATGAAAAGCTACCTGCAAATAAAACTGCTTAACCCTGTTATCGGGGGACAAAATTTGAACCATCTTATAAATGTTCAGCATAGTGGAAGGGTCGATTTGTAGTTTTTGATTCAGGGGACATGAATGGGCAGACTAACACATTAGAATCAGGGATACATGTATATATATCAAGCCTTGTTATAATTAGGTTACACTGTTTTTGTAACTAAGATACATGTATCTTCTTGACAGAGGGACAAATAAAAAAAGTAAAATAAAATAAATAAAGTTGCTAGATGTACCCCCTCCTAATTGGGTGGGGGGGGGATTCATCACCAGGACACGTACCTTTGCTTCTCCTCTTGGGTTTTACGACAGCTTGCACCCCTTGATTACATGTATGCGCCAATTTTATACATGTATCATTATTGTCACCCTCTGCAGACGGTTGATGGTCGAAGGTCAAACACCTAGCTGTTGACCTGGGAAACACACCTTGATGATGGAATATCTGTTTTGAATTTTGAAACAAATTGAACAAATTGTACATTTTTGTTTGACAAAAAACCCTTAAAAATTGGCAAATTACTTAGTCCAAAATTTTGACAAAAATGAATATTTCATTTGATAAATAAATACATGTAGCACAGGCACATCGTCTAATCATAATTAACATGTGTGCCATGTTTCATAATCATCCAGTGACAGCTGACAACTGCATTTTTTGTCATGCCCCAGTCATGACCTATGGAACAAGTTTTTGATGACATAGTGCCTACATAGCCCCATACCAGCCACACCCTTCCCAGTGCGGGGGGGGGGGAATTCCCGTCGACAACTGCATTACTTGGAGTTATCATCACCGATTCTGTTGTCACTGTCATGTGATAGAGGCATAATATGGTGTATACTATAGGCTTCATATAGGGTCTCATTTTCTTGATTTCTCTAATGGAAAGGGGGGTGGTGGTCCTATTGGGTAAATTCCTGATTATTGGCAGGGGAGTTCTTTAATAAATTTTACTGTTCATTTCCATGTCCATAATGCACTTGTCAATTGGAACCTCCCCCCCCCCCAAACTTTCGTTAAATGCCACCGAGGGTCCGGTTTTCAACACAAGAAATGCCCACAGGACCTCACCTTACCTTGTCCAGAATATTTACCTCAGAACTTTCAGGGCGTAGAACAGATACCCGTGGTGTCCCTTCAAGTTCAACTGCTGCTGGACGAGGGCGGAGGGGAAGGTCTCGGGAAAATAAAACACCGACGCCGGCGGCAGATGCTGGGGAAGGGTGGTTGACATCCAACAGCGCTTTCCTCCTCTTCTTCAGCGGCTCGGTTTCGTTTCTTGTCAGAATGGACGGAATAGCATTTTTCTTCAATACTCTCCTTCCCAACCCCATTCCGTTGGCAATCAAATTACTATAACACAGGTCCTCAAAATGAGCCGAACATAACCTGCTGTACTTCGACGGACCTTTCCACTTCCGAGTTCGTCTCACAAACGCTGTCCAGAGTTCACCCCAACAAGCGTCTTCTGGCCACTTGTGCATACCGAACCCAATACTGTGGGTATTACTACATCCGCCCAACACACACGTCTCTGGCATTGTGAAATCGTACTTAAGATAAGATACTTATGACAAAGTTTTAGGAAATCGGCCGGGAAGAACTGTCAGTCGGCGGCCATGTTATTCTACAGCTGATCTGTGGTTACGATACGATACGATACGATACGACGAAATCGTAATCAGGTTGTGACGTCACAGATCAGGGATCAAGACTCCAAGACGTTTTTTCGACCCTCCTGCTATTTAAGTTATATGACCCACTTTAATGTATTTTTTGGAAGTAAAAAATTCCATATTATTTTTTAAACCACCACAAAGTCTGTTTTTATGCAAAGTACTATGGGGGTATTTAGTATAACCTTTAAATTTCATTTAGGTCTGCCCTCTCTTTTCTAGAATCGGTCTCTGAAGCACAAATCAATCGCTACGGATAGAGGTACACTTGCAAAGTGTTGACATCATGTCTATGGCCCTTAATGCCTTGTTTGGATTTTTTTTATGTAATCTTCACTGACGCAAAGACTGTCTCGACGAATTGTCTTGGTATTTCGTCCAAAAACTGTCGCTGTACGGTTGCCACAAACAACAAACAAACACAGAGAGACTGTTTTGTAAATTATAGTGACATGGTGTACTTAACAATTACCGGCTAGAAATACTACGCAACATGAAGTTCCTCTCGTGTTCTAACTAAAAAAAAACAATTCCAGGAAAGCACGATGTTCCTCGTGCGGTAGGCACTCACTGTTCAATGACGCTTTTAAGAATGATGTTCCAATTAGGTGAAAAGTTTAAATTGTAACAAACACAACTCATACTTCTGAAGATTTCTCTATGAGCGTGCATGGAAAATCAATGAAATCGTATATGTAATCTAAAGCTCTTGTTTCAAAAGCCATTCAATTGTTAAACGAAATCTTTTCTCTGAACCACCACGGCGTACTCGGAAATTTGTGTATACTTAAATGCACCATATCATAAGAATAGTCGGTCTGTAGGAATAGAAGTCTCTAATCATGGAACATCGATTCCTCTCTCGTTGAATCAAATGGAAATCTTTGTCCCTCTTGGGTAGGGATGTACTCGTGTCGTAATGATTATATTTCTATAATGCGTTCCCTCGAGAATATCATCTATTGATTCTCTGTGACGGATTACAGCTGACTTACAGCTACTGAATCACTTTTAAGAATTCTACTACAGTGAACATATATATAACTGATGCCACTATGAGGATCTACGAACACCCTTACACTAGGGCGTAGTGTTACAACCAAACCACTTATTTTAAGTCAGTTGACTATAACACCAAGAAGTTGGTATTTTAATCAACCCTATCTAGCCTGGGCCTTTTGGTACCAGTTCAGGCCTAAGGGGTACCACCTTAAATAGGTGCCTTACCCCTTGAGCTAGGGGGCTGAAACTTACCACACTATACCCTTGGGTGAATGTCTAGCAGAAAAAATCAAATGAACCTTTCATGACGTCAAAGTCACGTCATTATCAAAGATGCATTTTGGGGTCGATTTTTCGGTCAGATTTTTTTTTATTTATGTCGTTTCTTCACAAAAGTTGCATGATAAATTAGTAAATAATAGTCTGATGTGAGATAAAATAGTTTTTTGTCCCCTTTTCCTCGAAGAACATCATTTTGGAGAAAATCGATTTTCTGGTACCCAACATTGACGCCATTTTTAATTTGCCCATGATCCTCTGCTCCGGGGGTTATGCGAATATAATTGCAATATGATAATCCACTGAGTCAAGGAGTGTCTGCTCTCAAGCTATTGTTGTTCCGGAGAGGGGATAGAAATGTTGGTAGGTGGCATAATGGCCTCCCTAGACCTGGTAGGGAAAAATGAAAGAACTGTGATTTGATGAGAGAAAAATAGAGCAGATGTAACATCCGAATGCAAATGCGAATTTAAAACTTTACTGACTTCGTAGATTGGAAGGATAAGATCCTTCGAAGGCGATTGAGAATGCAAAATGGCGTATGATAATTTCTGGCGCTACGCTTCGTGGCTTCGTATTTAATTTTTGCCAACCGTTGAGCTAGAACGGTAAGAAGACCACGTGGCACATTAAACAAACGGAAATACGAGTCTAATGCTCACTTGGATTGTAGAATACCGGTCGGTGATTAATATTTAACGGTAAGAGCGTCACGATGCCTTGCTTAGCATTATGGCAGACTGTTCACTGTTTTTCTCTTGCAAAAACAGCCTGTGTTTATATATTATAGGTTAATGTATGGAGGTTGCATATCTCTTGAAAAGTTATACCACTGCTGTTGTGAATTATTTTGAGGGATGCCTACTGCAAATATGGTTAATGTATGGAGCTTGTATCATATCACTTCGGACCATACAACAGTATGTTGGCATGGTCAAATGTTATGAAGGGTTATATCTCCACAACGAATATCAAGCATAGTGGCCCAAAATTGCAAATAGATTGGAACCCGTTGTCGTCGCTCGCTGTTATATTTTAATTTAATACCTGCTTGAATGTTGGTGCTGATCGTATGTTGAGAATATAATTTTTCTGTTATGAACGTGGAAATCCTTAAAGACGAGTGCTGCTTTCTGAATGTCGGATCTGACGCTTGTTGAGATAATATTCTTTTTTTAATCAATGGAATCATTACGAATTGATAAACGGGAGCATTACGAACTGATAAGGTTTCTGCCTCATTTGACTTGATATATTAAGAACTACATAGTTATTGGTGAGTATCAATAAACCGTGTTGTAAGGGAGACAGAAGGTGCATCCTCACGAATTTTAGATATACTTACAGAAATTAATGTTGAAGCAGAACGTTTATACGTAAAAATATTTGTGATGCAAATATACAAGCCTCCAAACTAATCTAAACATCAGAGAATACAGATATATGTACAAATAGTAGCTACAAACAGCTGTAGTTTGCCAGAAATAAACATTACTGAACCCTTTCGCTGTTAAACGACATTTAAAATAAGTATTTAATATTTCTGTTTGTGCATACATATATACACACACATAGTTCATGGATGACACAGGCGGAGATGTTGTTAACTCTTCCATGTCCTGTTAGGAAGCATTATGGTATCCTACCAAACTTTTTCCACCATCTCCGAAAGGACAAAAGCTGATACTCCCCAATCTTCACGGAGTTATTTTGAGCCTATTCGCATATCCCACCTAGAAGAGGCAGCCATCGGAAAGTTGCGGTTTTGTTATTTTTCTTCAAAACATTATCTTCCGAAGCACAAAATTGCCTAAAATTATCTCAAATCAAATATTTATTTCCGAATTTAATGTGTAGGTTTCGCAATAAAATTATGAATAAAAAAAACAGAAATCGTGGCAAGAATCGACCAAACATGTATTTTATGAATATGACGTAACCGTGACGTCATCATATCGGCCAATTGAAATTGAAAACCATTTTATGGCGGACTTCGACCCAAGGAGATATCGTGAGGAGTGTCAGTCCCTCAGCCCTCGAAGTAAGGCAAATATTTATGAGACGAAATAGCCTCCCCCGAGTGCGGTGCACCTCAACTCACCTGGGCCAGGTAGAATAAACCTACTTATCAAATGGTCTGGGGATGTATGAATCTGGTGAAATCAGATTACGTGTCCAAGTCCAGCCGTCGTCTATTAATAATTCACGCGATCGCAATCGAAACAACTTAGTCGCACGACAATATTAGGACCAGGATTAGCTAGTTTTGTTTATGAGAGTGGAGAGCATTGAACAGTTAGATGTCGCTCAGCAGAACGTCGCCATTCCTGACGATGACATGAGATGAATATATGTCGAAATATTTATCAGCTCCATCCTCATTGCTAATATTTTTTTGGAGTCACAGTCCTCTTGTAGTATGTTCCTATCCATCTTCGTATCACTAACAAGTATGCAGACAACAGTCGTCCTTGATAATTTGCAATACATAGAATACAGTTGTGCCTGTTTGCCATAAAGTTATCAGTGCGCTGGAAGTAAGGATTAATTGTTTTCTCGCGATTTTTCGATGTTAATGCATTTTCTGGCTGGTGTGCCTGTCAAGCACGAGACTAAATTTTAGCTGACTATTCTCTAAAAATAAATCGAGAATTAGTTCCCGGAGCACAGAAATAGCCGGCAAGATCAACGGGTATACAAAAGCACATACCATGAAGGGTAAATCGTACCACCTAAAACGAAATTAGAAATGTTGTGACAGCCGATTACCTTCAGAACGATAAAAAGTTACCACCTCAAAGTGCGAGACATTATCTGGGTCTCTAAACTCCCTAAGAATGTCGCCTTGTGAAATCCGGGAACGGCAGGGGAGAGATCGTTCCGCTCAATCCGTCCTTCGTGTTCACAGGTATTTTCTCACTTATCCCCATGTATCAATATTTGCACGTCAGGATTCCCGGGATTTACTTCCGACAGAGCACACTCCACACTCGGCCGACATTACAGATAAGGCCTGTTCTTGATTATGTTGATCGCCTTGGTTAAGTTATTCGCGCAAGATAACGAGAAGATTGATTTGACAACTTTAAAGTACAAACAGTCCGCCGTCGTCAAGAATTCAGTCGCAAGATAATTCAACATATCTAACTCGGAGTTACAGCTGATGTTTTCACCAGCGAACGGTAATCATTGGCTTTGTGGTAGCATATATATGTAAATAATGAAGTAATAACTTTATATCTCATTAGACCTTCCAATTCAAAATCGTAGAACATCACCTCAAATATGGAAGTGCGGTTTTCAGACGATTGTTCCGGTCATGGATAACCTAAGCAATTAAAGACATGTAATTAGCGCTCTTAAATACTAATTTGATATACATGTAGGTTCGTTTGTAATTATTGAGGGAGGGAGGGAATTTGGCTTAATGTCACACTCAAGTTTGTTTCACTCATATGGTGACAGTCAGTTTGGCTGGTGGAGGAAGCCGGACTACCCGGAGAGAACCACCGCCCTTCGGCAAGTAACTGACAAACTCTCACACATGGACCAGCTGGGCTCGAACCCGTGCCGGTTCAGCGGTGTGAGGCTAGCGGTCACCAGCGAAGCGCCTTAGACCACTCGGCCACCGAGGGCCCCTTGTAATTAATGAAAGGAGAATGGACCCAAATGGAAGAACAAATTTCCAAATAATCAGTAACTCGCAGCTATTGAACTGAAAATCTATGTTTTCTAGCAGAGAACTTAAGTTATAACAGACAATAGACATGGTTTTGCGAAATGAGAACAGTAGTTAACGGTCGAAAAGCCCGGTTATCTATCAGACAATCCCGAGTTTTTTTCTTAATCCAGAGTTTCTTTTCTTAATCCCGAGTTTCTCTTTCTTGGCACTGAAAATCACAGTTGCCCATAACTAATTTGAGACATCAGCCCGATAACTTATGTTTTCGAATAAAGAAAGGCAGTTAACGGACGGAAACATACGTTATCTGCCGATAATTTAAGTTTTCGATCTAACGGTTGTCGCGAACTGAAAATAGGCTCCTGAGTGGACTTCAGTTTCGATATCTGGGTGCGCTGGTGCGCTGATGTTGTATCAGCGCACAGGTTAGCTTCCTGCCAGGGAGAATCGGTCAACAGTTTTCAATGGTGCCGACAAGACATCTTGATGTTCCAAAAGCCATATCCATCAAGCCGACAATTTAAGTTATAGCCGGAAAATGTAGGTTTTCAGTTCCCGATAGGAACACCGGTTCGATGACTTATCGGTTCGAGTTATCGTTTCGGTGACTTATGATCGAGTTATCAACGGTCAGCTGTGATTTTCAGAATTAAGAAATAGAATGTCGAAAAGTTGTCTGACATATATGATAGAGTTTTCACCGTTAACTCCAGTTAGCAACTTGAAAATCCTTAGGTTAAATTTTCTGTTCGATCACTTTGATGTTCTGATATTGTGGACAGTTTAGACAATACTACAGGGGTGATAAACTGTCTATTAAGAAAATTAGATGCGAGTGAAGCTAAGCCATTAACCGCGGCTAATCATGGGTCGATTGAAAAGAAGACGAATTCTTCAGGACGAAGTTCAATTTTTTTGTTAATAGGCGGTCCAAACAGCATTCTTGATTTCATGACCTTTCCGAATATGCTCATATTTGGCCTATTAAAAGCAATGTGTTATATATTCCATCCCTTCTGATTGTTTTGAAATCACATTGATACACTTATTTATATATTTTATATTTTATTTAAAAGGACAACAGGCACACATCCAATAACTGCCCTCCAAAACTCTGTTTACAATCACTAATATAATAAAACGGGACAATAAACAATATACATCAGACGTAAACATGTAGAGTGCACAATAAATTAGAGATAATTACAACACATATAAGGGAAGTGGGAAGAGGTGCCGACATACTGACAGAGCCACATGACTTCACAGTATAGTCTTCCGGTTAACCTATTCTAAAGCACATACCAAGAATCTAACGATTCGTGATGTGTGTTGTATCTCAGGTACGCTTTTATTGTATCTGTTCATGTGGCAACTTGGATGATATGACCACACGGCCCCTAGCACCGACATAAGCGGTATTAGATACAAATCTAGAGAGCTATGATGGAAATACTCTGACAACTCGTATATTTATATTTTTTTAGGTGCTTGACTCTAGAATCGCTGGTTTGAATCCCGCACGGGACTGGACCAAATTTTCAGCACTAGAATTTGTGCTATTCTAAGATAGTGTTATCCCAAAATAACGAAAATACTGTGTAACTCGTATATTGGTAATTATGTCTCCCCCAACTATGTTGGCGGGAGACATCTAGTGTTTGTGCTGTCTGTCTGTCTGGATGGATGTCTGGATGTCTGGATGGATGTCTGTCCGTCCCCTTGCCTTGTCTGCAAGATATCTTGAGAACTACTGGAAGGAATTTCACCAAACTTGGATGGAAGCTTCAGTGGGATAGCCCCCTCATTTGATTAGGTTTTGGTGTGTGTGCGTGCATTCTTCCGTGTCCGGTGTCCGTCCGTCCGTCCATCTACTTGTACATATATATACAGGTCTTGTCTGCAAGATATCTTGAGAACTACTGGACGGAATTTCACCAAACTTGGACGGCAGCTTCAGTGAGATAGCCCCCTCATTTGATTAGGTTTTGGTGTGTGTGCGTGCATTCATCCGTGTCCGGTGTCCGTCCGTCCGTCCATCTACTTGTAAATGTATATCAGGCCTTGTCTGCAAGACATCTTGAGAACTACTAGATGGAATTTCACCAAACTTGGATGGAAGCTTCATTGAGATAGCCCCCTCATTTGATCAGGTTTTGATGTATGTGTGCATGCATTCATCCGTGTCCGGTGTCCGTCCGTCCGTTCAACCACTTGTACATGTATATACAGGCCTTGTCTGCAAGATATCTGGAGAACTACTTGACGGAAGTTCACCAAACTTGGATGGAAGCTTGCTTGGGATAGCTCTCTCATCTGATTAGGTTTTGGTTTGTGTGTGCGTTCGTCCATGTTCTGTGTCCGTCCGTCTGTCCATGTACTTGTACATGTATATGTATATACAGGCCCTTTCTGCAAGATATCTGAAGAACTACTGGACAGAATTTCACCAAACTTGGATGGAAGGTTCATTGGGATAGCCCCCTCATTTGATTAGGTTTGGGTGTGTGTGTGCATTTATCCATGTCCATCCGTCCGTCCATCTACTTGTACATGTATATACAAGCATTGTATGCAAGATATCTGGAGAACTACCCCATGGAATTTCGCCAAACTTCGGTGGAAGCTTCATTGCAATGGGCTCATCTGATTTCGGTATGCATGCATGTGTTCGTCTGGGTATGTTGTCTGTCTGCCTGTCCATCTACTTACATATGTATAGACAGGCCTTGTCTGTAAGATATCTGGAGAACTACTGGATGGAATTTCCCCGAACTTGGATGGAAGCTTCATCGTGATGGCCTCTGGTGAACTTCACCAGATTTGGATGGAATCTTTGTTGGAATGGCCTCCGCATCTTATTATGTTTTGGTGTGCGCGCGTGTTTGGTGTTCATCCGTCTGTCTACTTGTAAATGTATAGACAAACCTTGTCTGTAAAACATCTGAAAAACTACTGGATGGAATTTCCCCGAACTTGGATGGCAGCTTTACCGTGATGGCCTCCTCATCTGATTAGGTTTAGGTTTGTTTGCGTGCATTCATCTGTTTCTGATGTCCAGTTTTGTTACATGTATGTACAGGACTACTCTTGTCTACAAGATACATGTATGTGGAGAACTACTGGATGACATTTCACCAAACTTGGATGGAAGCTTCATTGAAATGGCCTTATGATCTAATTAGGTTTTGGTGTGAGCTAGTGCTTGTGTGGGTCCATGCAAAATGTGCTTATCTGTCTGTCCAATTTTTGTTCACTCCATATCTTGGAAACTACTGAAGGCAGATGCATGAAACTTCTATATGGTACAGCATACTATAGGTCTGGCTCTTGTATGTTTTGCATCTTTCCTATAATGTGATCAGTTTCGAAATAGTTGATGCTTCACAATTACATGTATTTCACATTGGTTGGACGTTGTAGATGCCGGCAATCCACTCATTGCTATATAAATCCCGACTCCTCACTGGGTTACTGCAACAATGAAAATCGCCTCTTTGTAATTAATATTTTTAGATGCGCAGCTTTGTTTAGGATACTTATTGCTACATTCATTTTATGGCACTTTCCCTTAAATTATGTGCCCACTCAAGGCAAGGTGGGAGGTTGGGGGAGACGTATGTTTTTGCTTAAAAAAACAACCAGCATAGGCTTCATGCCAGAGCGGCAACTCAAGGGTCAAAGCGGAACCTCTAGTTAGTGAGCTGTTTCGCTGATATATCACTGATGAACTTAAAAAATGAGCAAAAAGTGACTTCATAAAAACGCTGAATGGGCTAAATATTTCAATATGCTGAGTTCATTAAAACTATATAAAACTCTGGAAATAAAAGAATGCTTTCTACATATAGGTAATAAAAACAGTGTCTAAGTCTAAGTCTTTGTCTAAGTTGTCGGACAGGTACGTAAATTGGAAACAATTCTAAAAGAGATGAACAGATACACATGGAAATAAGAATACCATGCAAAAAATGAAGATATAAAATTTGTCTTCTTTTGGAAAGGAGTTTCAGTTTAAAATACATACAGGCATCATCGTATGACACATACTCCCGTTCACACTTGAAAGACAAATACCGCATAGATTTCATTTTGTACAATCTCGATCCGGACAGAATGATTGTATATTGAGGTGACCAAACCGAGGAGCAATACTCAATTCCACTTCTAACTAAAGAGATATAGAAGGATTTGAATGCTTTTTCATTTTCCATCAGATTACATGTTTGTATCCATATTTGCTTTGGTTTAAGACACTTGAAACGATGATAAATCCTACTCACCCAGTCACTCACTCACTACTCATCTACTTGACTTAAGAGACACCCCATGTCGTTTCCGATCGAAATGTTTCTCCAGCTTTTTCATAAACTAGGCCTTCATCAAAATAGACCGATATCCTACGAAGTTGGTGCGTCACCAGGACCTCCTGGAGCGACGTTAGTATACCGTGCACGACCGGGTGAAAGCCAAGTTACTGACAGTCCCTAGGGCCCTCCAAAATAGGGTACTCAAAGATTGTCATGACAGCCTTCATCTGCGACTATTTCACGAAGCGGGTGGAGGCTGCCTCGCTTCCAGAGCAGGAAACAGAGATGGTGGCCCAGGCAGTTATCGACTTTTACGTCAGCGATTCGGTGCCCCGTTGGTGATACACTAGGACCAGTGGCAGAACTTTGGGAGCAAGCTGTTTGAGGAGATGTGCGGGATCCTCGACATGAAGCAAATGAAGGTTCAAGGACCTTGAGCTAGATGGTTCATGCCAGTGCAACCCGCCTTCCAGACGATTGGGACGTACATATTCCACTGATTCTGATGGCGTACCGTGCAGCAGCACCGGAGACAACGGGGTATACGTCGAATATGATGACGTTGGCCGGGATCTGACAAAAAAGTATATGGCGTTGTGGTGACGCAATCAAAGCGATCACCTTGGATCTCTTTGAACACAGTCATTTAGAGCTTAAGTTGACCACAAGCTACCACAATGAAATTGGGTCTGGTTTACATCGACTTTTAAAATAGGTGATAACCGACCAACTGTGATTCAACATAATATCCGGTAATTCTTGTTCCCAATGCTGTTATCAAGTCGGAAGGGTTGGATTATGAAACCCTGTAAGTTCTTGATCATGTGGATATTGTAAGGGTTGCTGTAAACAATGGTTCATAAAATGCAATAAATGCTAAGTGGTGAGTCCAGGACTTACAGATTTTTTTTTGATTTTTCTGATATTAAATGTTCCTGGACCGAAACTATCAAACATGTCGGAGAACCAAATGTAATATCAGCCTGTAAACTAGTTATATTTACTCTTGGAAGAGGTTGAATCGGCTCTAGCCGATTTCCATAATCAGGACCATCATTATCGGCACTGTCCAATGCGCAGCGACCAGTTTCATCTTAACTACAGTAGAAGAAGTTGCATTGGAAAATAACGCCGTATCGGACAGCCTTGGATGTGTTTTAGAATAAATTTTATTTGAATTTTCCAGAGCAAATTTATGACTATTGTGTTCCGTTATTGAGATAAGATGCCCGACGTCGTTCCTTCAAAATAACGTAGGGGATATTTTCATTTTACTTTTGGAATTTTATAACTTCACTATTCCCGGAGAAAATTGATCGGTAGTCGATGCAATCGTATATCACATTGATATTGTTGATACACGTTTCATTTTAATATTCATTTGCGTCTAATAAAAATCAAAGAAAATCGCTAATAGGCCCACGCAATTCTGCTCGTCATACCATTCCGCCAGACAGAAATGTATTTTTTGGTTTCCATTGATTTTGAAAAAAAATCCATGAACAGAAAAGCTACGTGTTTTGCGGAGACGAAATATTAGCGAAAACGTCATGATCAGGAACTAATGCAATATAGATGGGCCAGTGATACTGTGAAACACCCATTACATCGATCGGTACCAAAAATATATCTTCATAATCCCCGAAATCTTATCCTTGAGGGAAGCATCTGAGAATAAATCACGAAAGGACAGTGACACAATCACGATGTCATAGTTATCTATCAACGTCGCCAAAGCGTTGTCGCGTTGTGCAAGTTTTACATTTAAATCCATAGACAAAGGTGTTATATGTGACAAAAATACGAGGACATGGTGATTTTGTGAAACATGGATAGCATGATAGCATTCCAGGCGATATAGCTACAATTCGATCGGTTTCACCGAAACCAATTTTTTTCGCCTCTTCATTGTTCCTTGATATGTGAAATGAATACAATGGCCATTTGGTTAATGATATTTTCAGTCTTTAAAGAATACAGATAAATACATTAATCTGTTGATAGGCTTACAGCTGAGTAGCATATACGCGTAAAACCATGACGAAAGTTAGTCCCGTAAATGAATCCACCCAGAGGTGGAAAATGACAAGGTTCTCTTATCCACGAAACTTTAGTTCGGCATGAGGAAATGTCCCCATCAAATAGAAATTAATTTGCCTAATGTTAGGAACCAGAAAAGCCGGATAAGTTTTATCGTTAGCGAGCCTAATCGTCAAATAAAGAATGTTTGAAGATTTGAGAACACCCTAGGCTAACTGTATATGTACAAACATTGCAGCTGCCGATGCCGTGTCAAGTCATCACAACTCAAATAGTATTGACATTATATTATTTTGTCATATATGTACTAAAATTAGGAAGGCGTTCTGGCATAATGCTTATAGGGCGATATTCGATATCTCGTTAGCTTTGTTGTGATTTCAATATATTACCTACAGGTTATGCTCAGCAGTTTTATTATTGTTTTCTGTTCATGATAATATTTCCATATAACGTTTTATTATATACTTGGCGATGAGATAGTGAAAATTATCAATCGAATAAAAGCGATATTTTCACGGAGTGATGATATCAAATACATGTATATCATCACTGTGATGATATGACAAATGACGTCACAACGCACAAATACGTGTCACCGTGGTCACAGTGATGAGGCAATTGACCGAACCTCCAGGAGTTGACCGAGGAGTTGGCTGACGGGTCGGCATGAAAATCGTTTATTTGAGATATAAAGCTAATAAAATTCTTGAGATCTGCTGGATGTCATCGTTACTAAAGTGCAGGATATCCGAATGAAAGCGCTTGCAGCACGTGCGATTTGTTGACAGCAAAGTAGTCCGCGAGTGACGTCACAGTGAAATAACTAGTGTTTCAGTGTATCTTCAGTCGAAAAAGCCAACAAAATCTGAATTATTTTAATGTTTTAAAAAAAAACAGGATAAAGTAGTACAACAGAAGTATATAATAAAAAGAAAATCACCTGTTTCTTGACGAATACCATAAATATTTCATCTCGTGGGGTGAGAAAATTTTCATTTTCTCACCCCACTCGATGAAATATTTATGGTATTCGTCAAGACACAGGTGATATCCTCTATTTATTATTGTGAGTGAGCGTTGAAATTTGTACGATCTAGTTTCCAAGATTCTAGAGTTCAAATTCATTTTTTAAGAATACTGTTAAAAATACAGCATGATGAATTTCCAGTAGCATTGTCAATTGTCTCTTGCAAGAAACTAGCTTGTGTCCAACTTGTTTGTGCTGATATATTAACAATCTTGTGTTCATATAATAACAATCTTGTGTTCATATTATAACAATTTTGTGCTCATATATTAACTACCTTGTGCTCATATATATACTAGCTTGTGTTCATATATTACCTAGCTTCTGTTCATATGTTTTTATTTTAGACAGCGTGGATATTGGAGGCAATCGGTATTTGGATTATGGAGTCACAAATCCTTCACGGCTGGTTATACTGAATGCCGAATCTGACGCTTATATTCAGCTTGCTGAATTCCTTTGCAAAGTGCGATGAAAGTCAGTTTTTAACTGAAATCCATTTGTAGCTTCATCAGTTAGCCTGTTAATCTACTATTAATAATAAATCATTATTACCTCACAATGACTATACAGCGTCAATCGATTGGCATAAAACTCGAATCGACTGCAGGCGCTCTAGATCGCTAATCGTTCAGGTTGATTTAGGTCTCATTTCCTATGATCGGACGACGAAACTCCCGGATGGGTCGGTTGGCAAATATAATCCAGCTACAGACCAGATCTCGTGTCCCCGAGCCCGGGAGTTGTCACATTTTATTGCACTGGTGGTGAACCGGTATGTCACAGTCTTCGCACCGTCACGCTAATTACAGGTCAAGATTTCAACCGTCAGCGAAGTATGGTTGCACCCCTACACAAAGCCATATTGGTTTGGAGTAGGATTATATGGTTTGGTCACACACAAATCTCATGCAATTTTTTTGTTGAGCCTCATCTGCCATCAGAGGCGCTTTTGAAAAAGCGGGAACCTTCGGGAAAGGGGAGTGGGGACTCTAGTAAACTTGTTCACGGTACTCCAACGCTACGTCAAAATTAAGAGAGTGCTTTAAAGTTGACCAAAGTTTAGTTAACATGTATAATACTAAAAGGAAAGTGGCTCAAGCGAAGTGATATCATGACAAACAATGCTCTTACATTTGCGTTCTCACAACGCTGTTATCGTATAATTATTGTTTTTCAATTTACTGCACAATTTTTACGAAAAAAGTCGCATAAATAAAAATAAAAATAGGTACAAAAACTCTACCAGAGATATGTTTTCGAAATATGATGTCACTTTGACTGCATCATATCAATCGAATCGAATTTTGTGGTAAAGATTTATAGTCTCTGATCTTCAGTCACAGAGCTTGCCAATCTAACCATGTACTGTAATGTGGTAATATTGTGAAATCTTCACAATTTCCACAGGATATACACGTAGCAGATGGAGCTAGGCGAAGTGTTTATGCCATGTGCAAGTCGATTAATGATATTACTTCAAAATAGTACGGCAATATTGTGAAAAGATTCTGCACTGAGGTAACAGCTTGAAATTTGTCATGACGATAGGCTTTAGTTTTCTCATCAAACGGAAATAGGATACGCCTGAATTTTATCGAAGATGGCCACCAAATCCAACATTGCCGCCATTGTATTCAGTGGATCATTTGGAATTCCAAGACATTTTCTTACTCCTCCGGCAAAGTAGTTGAAACTTTCCGCTATATGTATCGGGCTCAATCTTTATAAGAAAATGTAAAAAAAATCCAAGCTGACCGCAAGATGACGTCAGATCAACGTCATATTATAAAGTGATTTTTTGTTATTTTTTTACAATTTTACTCCTTTTATGCTATTATACCGGAAACCCATACAATACATTAGAAAATAATTATTTGATGTGAACAAAAATAGCTTTGGCCGCTTTAATTTTGGGCACTTTCATGCATAAAAAGAACAGTTTTTAAGAATAAACCAGAAAAATACCTATGTCATCAATTTTGAATTTTGCGCAAACCAAGCCTGAACAGATCTCAAATTGCCCAGACCAGGTACTCAATTTAATTTACTACTTCGACCTGTTTCAATTTACATGATCTGCATATACATCATTTTCACAAGACATCGTAAATTTTAAATCCTCGATAGAGGATTACCATGACATTGTTTATGTTTAGAACAAGTTCACTTTCCAGTAAGCTAATAACTAAAGTGTTGCAGTATATTTTGTTGGATTTATCGTGCAACATATATGGCGTTACGTTTCGTAACTTGTGTCTAATTCCGTTTATCTCGGGGCTACGGGCCATATGATCCCCATGCCGTTCATATGAACAATCACAATCAAAGCGTGACTGAGATACATCATTCTCTAGATGACGACTTTACGACGAAAATTATACGGATTAAGAATACTGATCAGTGACACGGATTTGATATTTCTGGGACATCATGATAACTTGCCGACATCACTGGAAACTGTTGACCGCTTCTTCATTGCAATAAACTAGCCTAAACTATCTGCTGCATGTCGGACACACGCCTATATTAAAACAAATTTTCGTTGATCAGGTTCGTGTAGACAGATTTATTTTGCGCCATTAGGATTTGTTAGTGCACTGGGCAACACGGATGCTCGCTGACATTAAGTAAAATAAACAAACGCCGAACCACATGTGGCAGTAGTCATTGCCGAAGCCCCGTGTTATTTTGGCACGTCAGATATGACTATTAATGCTTAGTCGTCGACCATCCAAAATTTTCGCGTCCATAATCTAAATACTACATTCACACGACACTACTGCCAGCAGGATGCTAGCAGGTCTAAAATAAGAATTGTCACCGAACCCCGTATCAATTCACACGCTCATTGGTCGATAACAAGGCTTGAAATAGCCATATCACGGCAAACGGGTTTGAAATAATTCACACATGGGTTTGAAATAGTTTGTAACCTGTTGCCCTTGAATACCGATCAAAACGAGGCTACGGAAATTCATCTGCTACAGATCGCAACAATGTCAACAAATTCAGCTGAGCGAAGGCTTGTCGCACATTTATCTCGACTGTGGGCTTTTGCAGCTTTCTTCCAGTGATGGTTGTCTTTCAATTCGAGAATATACGAGTGATATGAGAAAGAATCCATTATTTGACGACAAAATCGTTATCTAGGTTTGAGTCAGGGTTGAAATTTCACAGGCAGGTCACAAAACCCGATCAACCCTTCCTCAAACCTAGATAACTCATATTCTAGCCTTCATGGTGTTTCGTGTAACACATGTTACATATAGGGCAAAATTTTACATCACGGTAGTTTTTGCAGCACTACAGTAAACCCTCTGTTCATGAATAAAGTAAGTATGTTTACCTCCCCCCGAAATGACACAGGAACATTTTCCCACAATATCCTGTACAGAAACCCAATGCCAAAATCTGTCTAGTCGTAAAATGCTCTTCTAATCTGTACTGAAAATATTATGTACCTCAATTTGCTTTCTTACGACATTTTGCCAGCAAATGATACACAGTTAGGAAATGACGATAGTAAGTTTATTAAGGTGGCTCTCTGCTTTTCTTTTTGAAAATTTTCCCTAATTTGTGTAAACGTGCAAATATTTTTATCATCTCAAATATAACACAAAGCATTGAGCATGGCGAATACTATTTTTTTTTTTTAAATCTTAACTATGAAGTGTTTCTGGAGTACTGATATTATGGAGTTACTCAGGAAAATGCACCATTGATGTAAATAAACTCTTTCTCCGTACTCGAGGTACATGTATATGTTCCAAAATCAGTGTTTATTCAAAATTAAGACAAATCATATCGCAGGAAAGCTTTTAATTCATGACGTTTACCGGTTGTTTTCAAGAATAGCTGGACTGACGTCACATAGCGTGGCATTGTTATTGAGACGTCGCATTGTAACGTTACGAAACTAAGGCGCTCGGAACGCATTGATATAACGTGGATGTGCTTCTTGACGCAACTTGCGCAAATGGTAAATTATTTTGGATACAAGAAAGTCACTTTAAATACGA
Organism: Hanleya hanleyi; assembly: GCA_036873755.1. Taxonomy (NCBI): domain Eukaryota; kingdom Metazoa; phylum Mollusca; class Polyplacophora; order Lepidopleurida; family Hanleyidae; genus Hanleya; species Hanleya hanleyi. The sequence goes on from JAVTVY010048687.1 coordinate 21,910, forward strand.
TTCACTGAGTAGTATTCTTTTATCCAAATACATTTCTGTCGAAAACTTCGTCTCAGTGTTTGAAACTGTTAATCCTATCTGGTCTGGGTTTTTTGGGGACTTGTCTAGTCCTGAGGGGCCATTTCGTCCCCCCCCCCCGAATTCTTTTTCTAACCCCTTGAGCGTTAGAGCTGAAAATTTACCATACCATACCATTGGGCCAATCTCTACCAGAAAATGTAAAAAATCCATGATGACCACTTTGATGACGGGCATTTTCAAAAAGGTATTTTTTTGATGGATTTTTCGGCCAGATTTTTCGAATTTTTTTTAATGTAATTTCTCCAGACAAACAGCATTACAGAATAGTAAATATTAATCTGATGTAAAATAAGGTAGCTTTTGCCCGCCTTTCCTCGCGGAAAAGTAGAAATTTTGAAGAAAAATGACGAAAACATCACTTGTCTGACCGCCATTTTCAATTTATCCATGATCCTTTGCTCGGGGGTTTATACAAATAGGCTCAAAATGACCCCCAATATGATAAACTACAAAGTCGTTCCGGAGATAACGCAGAAAGTCGGGGGCCGCAAGCCTGGTAGAGTTAATAAACCATAGAGAGCTTGTATACCATACAGTGTTGATTCTTGCTTCTCACTTGCATGAAACTGGATTTTGTGTTCCTTCAATTTACTCAAGCAATATCAACTACTGACGCAAAATATGTGGACTTTGGCTCTCCACGAAAGTAAGAACCATGCATGCGTTGAGCAAAATATTGCCCAGATATTGATAGTTGTCACGAACACAAAAGAAGCAGATTGCAGCCAACTGTTCACTCACTGCAGACCTAACGCTTTTGTATGACTTTGACGTTCAAGCTCTGAAGGTATTGGCAATTGGGATAAAATTTTATCAAGTATTGGCAAACATTAGGAAATGAAGGGAATTAACTGCAGTATGTACCTGTGGATATCAAATTATAATGATCCTGTGTGTATGTGACGTATAGAATATTATGAAGGATATTGTGAGAGTGAAACGATTGATGTTTACTGAGATCATAAAACATTCATATTGCCCGTCCTTCCAGTTTTTTAATGAGATTTTCATATCCAATACATGTCCATGGCACCAACAAGTAAAACATTTGTATTGAACTCATTAGATATATTACTGAATTGCGAATCTCATGCTATATTTCTGGATGGCGAATCTTAGCTGTTAAAGCTATAACAGATTTCAGTTTGATAACAAGATAATGAAAGGGCACCTCTCGATAGATGATTTGTAATCAATATGTAATTACATGGCAGTGTGACTAACGTCACAGGACCTACGAAGTACAGTAGGCATTAGGACTCGAACGCGAACTGAACTCTTGGAAATCCCCACCCCCAGTTGAAATCCTGCCTATATTAAGATGGGCACCGCCCAAGTCAGAATCGCCAGTGATTTTCATCAAAAATCACCAGAAATTTTCACCAAAAGTAGGTCAGCTCAGAACTTGTTGGTAACAGTCTCCTAATGCGCCTTCATTCCAAAAATAAATAACGATCGCCGATTTAATTTTACAATTTTTTAACTAAAGGAAACAGATTGAATAATAAAAAGTTCAGTAGATTTCAAGCTTTACGTGTGAAAATACATTTACATCTCTTTAATGGTTTTCAGTGCCCTTGTCCAGGATCAAAACAACTTTTTGAATCACATTATTTTCCCAACAATACAACAATTTTTTATATATAGTACTATAGTAGAAAGGTAGCATTTATGTAGTTTACGGTAATTCAACTCAAGACCAACACCTTCTATGCACAAGATAATAATGATTCTATGTCATTCTCATGAGCATAACCGGTTCAAAGACGAATAAATAGCGGCTCTACATCACATTGTTATATAGATATATGAGACAACACATTTTGGGCATCGGCAATCTGATGAATGTACTATTCCGGTTTTCTTGTTTCACATTATATTCTATGGCGGTTGATCGGTGATTTTCTTCATTGATAAACCTTAAACCACCTCAGCTTCGTTGTGTGAATCGGAATTGCATTGCTGTCACACACCAGCACACTCCGTGGCAGTGATTCTGTATCCCCTAATCAAGGAATCAAAATGGATCAAGATTTGAAATGACAAGAGAAATTTAGACATATTTTGTTTACACATGTAATTTTTTGTTCAAATTATATCCAAGTGTTATATAGTCAATATTCAAGAGGTAGAAAAAAACCCCGAAGTATGTCCTCATATTTTCACATCCATGCCAAGAAATACTGCATTGAAAAGGGTCCATTTAGCCTACCCTGTTTTATCGCTCTAATCAGCAAATGGCGGGGTCATATTTCTGCTGTCAAAATTGTATTTCCCTCCAAAGTCTTAACCCTTGAATCCAAGTCACACTCTCTGATGCAAAGTAATGATTGTCCTAACTATCCGATTAGCACATTATGAACATGTCTTTGGTCATAGTGTACATATCATAACTCACATCAATGTTTTCTGCTATATTATTTCAATGATATGGTTTAACAATTTAAGTTATGGAAACAGCGCTGATTGTTTGAGGGTATATGCAGTAGTTAAGATTAACCTCAGTAATAGGGCCATGTGGCATACAGTGGGACAGGGTTTTAGCTGTGGGTAATTTGACCTGAATTTGAAGGCTCCAGCCTGATGTGGCCAATGTGAAATAGGATACACGTTAAAGGCTACAGTTCACATATATCTATAACAATATACTGAAATGTTAATTATCAATCTAATTTTAATCAGAATTATTTCAGATCAGAACTTGCTGGTAACAATTCCCTAATGCACGTTCATGCCAAAAATCAAGGTTCTAATGTCAACGGTTCTCCTTATTTTGCCGACGAAAGGATTTGGATGGACTGACTGACTGACTGACTGACTGACTCATTACCGGACAATTTGCGATCTGTA
>JAVTVY010048688.1:0-22318 GCA_036873755.1 Hanleya hanleyi
TAATGATAGAGAATTTTCGGTTGGTTCAGTCGACTTAGACGCCGCGCTAGCGGGGTGTCTACTGATGTTGCCTCTTGACATTGTGGCACAATAATACGGGGTAGATATATGGACTGGTCTTTGGGGTTAACATTGGGGTAAACGGACACGTTGACCCTATCTCCCCTCCCCGACTGCAAGTGGATTAGTCCAGAAGCGATCATGATGTCATAATGCTATTAAATATTGTTACGTCATAAACGATAATAGAAAAAACGTAACAGAAAACTTTTGTGAAGTCAAGGATTAGCAATCAAATATTTATTTACAATACTAAAATCATACACAAATTAAGTAAGGTTAATACAACAAACAAATGTCAAATATAGTCTCACTGTTCAATGCTATACCGGTGTATACTTCACAATCCGTTTTGACGTGCAAATCTCTATACAGTCCGTGCCGCACAAATCGCTGTTCTGTATTTTGATATTTGAACACTGCTCTGTTGTTGTCCAGTTTCACGTAGATTACAACGCAGTCAAAAGTCAATTCACAGGAGTACACAATCCGTATATTAAGTATAACGCACCCACATAAAGCCAGTCCGAATTTCCTCCTCGATCACTGAATGTTGGGCTATTTATACTCTACGAGGCTTTCGAGATAATTCTACAAATCACGAAGTTCCCAGAACACATAGCTTTGACGCATGATCTGACCCAGATACAATCCACAACAGCTTCGAGAAAACTCCATGACTATAAGCACATAATAAAATGTAAACAAGCTTACGTAGCTCTATTATTCGAGAAATATCCACAGTGTCTAATAACAATACCATGACAATATTCATGATATGGGCGCTCAAAACACCAAATTCAGTTGAAATACGTAAGATCCTATATAGCGACATCTACGATTGTGGAGCATTGATAGGATATTAATTTATTAAGATTGATGGCGAATTATACAGTAAGTACAAACGACTAGAACGTCATTAAATATTCAGTCTAAAGACCTAATTCGTATAACAGTATTATAAAAAAGCACGCATTTACACGTGCCTGTATATATCCAAATATTTTTAGGATAACACTTTCTTGGTAAAGCAAAAATACTTGATGGGCCAGTCCCATTCGAGACTCGTACCCGTGCTCTCAGAGTATGGCAACAAATCGCCAGCAAGCGCTCTAAACCACTCGGCCACATCGGCTTCTAACTTAAACATATAGGCTAATTTCCTACAAGAGAGAGGCGGTTTTGAACAGTTTTCATTGATGCCGGCAATACATCATGATGTTCTGAATATCAAATCCAACTTAATTCATATGATTTATTTATTATTATTTTATTTTTTTTGTTGATTTATTGTTAATAGAGCTTAAAAGTAACGTTGTCATTTATTGGCTGTCTTTGCAATAATACGGGAATGTGTCTGAGCTGAATATGATGGGGGGGGGGGTGGTTTAATGTCACACTCAAGTTTCTTTCACTCATATAGTGACATCCAGATTGGATGGTGGAGGAGCCGGGGTACCCGGAGAGAACCACCGCCCGTCGGCAAGTAACTGGCAAACTTTCACACATGTACCAGCTGGGCTCGAACCCGCGCCGGTTCAGCGGTGTGAGGCCAGCGATCACCAGCGAAACGCCTTATACCACTCGGCCACCGAGGGCCACTGAGCTGAGTATGAAATCGCCACGGATGGCCACACAGAAACACATGGACATGGCGTAATTCACGTGAAACTTCAACCAATAAGGTTGGCTAGAAAAGGAATCAGCGTACCTCTATGGTTGATATGATGCCGCATGGCTAGGATTTTCTGTCGGACCCAATCGGACAGCACGTTAATCTGACTACTGTCCAAAACCATAGCCACACACTGGATCTTGTCGTCATTTCCCGGTGATCCGTTGAAACCAGCAGTCTCTAGGGATATGTGTGTAGCCGGATTAAACTGAGTGAGGACAAAGAAAAACAGTATTGCAGAAAAAATTAAACAAAAATACTGTTTTTTGGGAGGGGAGGGGGGGGGGGTGGTCCATAGTTTTCGAGAGTTTTCTTTATTATTTTTTTGCTTAATTTCTCCAAAAAAATCTTGTTTATAACAGAATTTCTTCAGATTTATCGCATTCCTGCCTTCTTTTCTTTACCGAAAACCACAATAATTCTTGAAAACGTTTACACCGCGATGGAAACCTTCCACCGCGGTTACGGTTCAAAGGTTTCCACCTCGGAGTAAAGGTTTCAACCGCGGTAAAAAGGTTTCCACTGCGGTTGAAACGTTTACACTGCGGTGTAAATGCTCCATCGTGGTTGAGAGGTATGGAAAGCCATCAGTGTCATAACTTCTGGATTTCCACACGTGGTAATTCTATTTTCCACACGTGGAAAATACAGTCAATGGTTTGACTGGTAATTACCACGTGTGGATATTTCGACCAATTATTCAACCAGGAAATACCACACGTGGAAATTATTTATCACGTGCAGAAAACATCCACCTATGACAGAACTGGAAATGCCACGTGTGGAAATTACTTACCACGCGTGGTATATATCATTCAATTATTGAACTCGGAAATACGACGTGTGATAAATAATTTCCACACGTGGTATTTCGCTGGTATTTCTACACGTGGTAATTCTCTTTTCCACACGTGGTAATTCCGTTTTTGAATTCTACCAATTAAAACAATCGTTACAGAAATCAGATTCACGCAATTTATGCTGTCAAGGAGCACCATGGCTATAGTCACACATGTATACATGCTCAATACCGTACACCTGATCAAATATTACAAAGCATGTTTGGGAAGCCTGCAAAGTCGCTCCAAACTGTTAATTTCTGATATTTTTAAGCGACCTTTCTTTGTAAAATGAAATTTCGACGCGCGAATAACTGGGAATACCACGTGTGGAAATTATTTACCACGCGTCGTATTTCCGAATTCAATGATTGGATGATAAATACCACGCGTGGCAAATAATATCCACACGTGGTATTCCCAGTTCTATCATTGGTAGATATTTTCCACAAGTGGTAAATAATTTCCACGTGTGGTATTTCCAGGTTGAATAATTGGTCGAAATATCCACACGTGGTAATTACTAGTCAACCCATTGACTGTATTTTCCACGCGTGGAACTACTACTTTGTAGAACACAGGCGAAAAATGGAGAAAACCCTCAAGAAAATCAGAAAATGTAATATAAAATGTAAGTAAAATACAGTGGATGTCACTCATGAGCCACCGTAGTTTTACAAAAAGAGTCATCAATGTTGCTGATCACCTGCTGCATTTTATAATCCCAACAACAGAAAGCTATGTCCAGTCAAATGAATTGCTGTGGTTGTTATATATAAATGTACCAGTACATTATACCCTAGCCACAACTAATCCTATCAATAATGCCTGCGGTTGAGAGCCACAGGCGAGGAGTATGCAACCCGTACCGTATAAATATTCATACTGATGCTCCTGACCGGTTATTTTAGGGGAGCTAATTCCTTCTCCACGCTTGTCGCTTTTATTAAAGTCCAATCGCTGGTGATTAGCCGTAGACGAGCCGTTTTCACTGACACAGCGGCCTCGACCTCTCCCACATTACGCATTACGGTAGACGCCATATTGTCTATTTTTGGGCCACTACGCATGCGCACTCGGACAGATATGCACAACATGGCGTCTACCGTCATATGTGGGAGGTCTGGATCACTGTAAAAACGGCTCTTGCACAGCTATTCACCAGCGCTGGGAACTTTAATAAAAGCGACAAGCGTGTAGGAGAAGGAATTAGCTTCCAGAAAATAACCAGTAGGAGCACCAGTATGAATAATTATATGGTACGGGTTATAGCACACGGAGATCCATACTCGTCGCCTGTGACTATCAACCGCAGGCATTATTGACTGGAACAGTTGTGGCTATAGTTATACCCATAAATTTATTGTGCCGTTGCCGATGCAATTCAAGTTGTACGCAGTCTAGACCGACATCTTTTCTTTTTTTCTTTTTTCTAATGGGAGGGACTACTATTTCCCATTCGTATGTGTAGGGAAACAAGACTAAGCTAAAAAGCGGTTCAAAATTTCCAACAGACTACACATTTCCTTTCACATGTTTAGGTGTTCAACTGCAATCTGTGCAGGTCTCCTACCAACCTCCGAACAGAACTTTTTCCCATCATTGAAGATTTTACACATATGGCAAGAGGGGAGACAACCCTGTTTCGGAAATTGGCCTCCTACCACCAACCGATGTAACCTGTTACGTTGACGCGTAGAAGATTGAGTCAAGAGGAGAAGCATCTTCGTGACAATTTCACTCGTGGTTGCCTCGATGTTCCGTTTCCAATTTGAAACGGCTTGGTAACATACCAGAAAAGTTCGAAGCGTTATCAGAAAAAAAAATCTTGAAATACAAATTGTAATGACTATAATGTTACACATAAAAGCTCTTAAGAAAATTCGTCAACCGGTTGATGTTTCAGTTCAAAAGTGGAAGTCTCCCATAACGAGGGAATTCCATATAACGTGTTATTCTACATTGTAATATTGATCACCTGGAATCCATCGGGAATATTTCCATCCAAGATGAAGGGAATGTCGGTTGCGTCCACGCCTTGTCCCTCTTCTAGTCCCATCGTGTCACATAAGCGGAAGTGGAGAGGCTTTCCGTCTCGACCAATCAGGATCTTATATCTTCGATACTTCAAAATAACGAATAAAACATATGTAAAATAACGTTGGTATGTTCAATATGATACATTCGGTACTTGTTTTTGGCATGATTCTGTTGGACGCTACTCGGGAGAAAAACTCCATTCATTTCTGTCTATTTGTCAAGTGTTCGGAAACAAACCAAGATTAACCTGCCAAAAGCGTATGCTCCGCTTCACAGGCTCATTCTACTTTACCACTGTCCCCAATTGTGGAAGGTGACCTTCTTTACAATGTGGAGCTATGATATATAGGGGCAAAAGCAAATGCACTCACGATTCAATTTGAATCCGACCGAACAACTCCTTCAGTTTTGCAAAGGAGCGGACTAATTTTCATATGCTCTGCCCATATTTAACGAGTAAACTAATCTCCAGATAATTCTTTTTAACACTAGGTCAACAGAGGTATTATGCAGAATTGAAAAGTAATCGGTATGTTCGACAAACGTCGATTTTACTATTTATAATGTCACTTCCGGTGGTGTGCTTCTTGGGCGGGAATCCTGTCTGAAAATCTGACTGGTGACTGAGGTATTACCATGCCCCAGATGAAACCAAGATAATAACTTATAGTGTCGCGGAAACTCAACCTACAATGGACAACGATACAAGGGCGATTAGGAACACACGGGTTTTTGCAACAGAGAGAAGTAATTGAATGAATGGATGCTTGGAAGGCCAAAACGAATATTTTGGGTTACAGTAAATTGGAACTCTTCTGCACGGGGAGATGAATTTAGTCCATACACAGTCCGCTTTGTTATGGCCAGAATGTCAGACCGAGATATAATAATGTATGATCCGGCATTACTGGTTTGAATTCAATAGCAAAATTGTACTAATTGTCTATGTTTATTAAGGTGTTTATTGTTTATGTGCGTCATTATCGTGGTCAGTCGTGGAGGAGCCACACTTGTTGGGCGCCTCGTCGGTCATGTTCCATCCTGTCCGCGTTTAGAGGCCTTTCGCTCTGGTCCAGACCTAAGCGACCGACAGTTCGGGATACTCTAACGGCAACATGTCCTAGAACAAGTAGAATTTTGACCGCATTTTTCAGTGCCTCTGCGGGTGGTAATACCATATCCTCTTCCAAGTGACGCTTGGTTTTCATGATGGTTCGGTGCGTTGTATTCCCCTTCATTTCAAGCGGTAGCAGGCTGTTCTTTTCATGGATCACCATGATCGTTTTTCTGACGTGGGGGAGCATGGTGATGTAGCCCTGTTGAAAGTTATCATGTCCGAAGTCCTTGATCGCCGCTGCGTGGGTGGTTATTACAAAACGATTCCAAAAGCGATGTTCCTCTCTCTCACTGTCCCTTGGACCAGTTTTTCGAATCAGTGAGCTCTCAATATCAGCAGCCTCAGTATCTGCATCTGCTGGCTCAATATGCAACGTTTTCTGGTTGCATATTCGCACAAAGAGCAAGACTGTGGACGTCTTTCGGTTAGGGTTGCTTTTATATACGAGCAACAACGGGCGCTGACGTACGTTGTCGAGTGTGAAGACGGGTGGCAACGCCATGTAACTAATCCTATATTCTCAAATATATTCTATCCATATTCATATCCCGCGTGTTAGGCGTGTTATCAGCTTATATGGGGTTGGGTGATGAGTATTCCGGAGCTGGTGATATGAATGGGGCCTGATGTAAGGGGTCGTGTTGGATAGCGCCTGCTATACGAGAGCTAACGGGTTTTGCATCAGGGCAACCTGTGGGCTCGGCTGACGATAAGAGGGTCGCTGACTCTCACTCTAAATTTCGTTGGGGACGTGAGTAGAATCAATCTGCGATACTAGAGGGTTGGGGTACGGGCTTTTAAATCCAGGAACAGTTAGCCGTACGGACTACTCGTTGCGGCTTGAACGTCTGCATGAAATAGTCGATGTTCTGAAGATAAATTCGACTCAGCAAAACGTGGATCCACGCTCTGTCGGTGGGATTGGTGAAGTATTGACAGTTCATGCAATATCCTTAAATGCCTTCCCACGAGTAAAGATATTCTGGTTCAATTAAATTACAGGGAAACTTTAGGACCTGTTGGTAAATTCGTCGGCGATATTTAGATTGCACTTGATCGCACCCATCAAACCATCCAATACTGCCAAGTTGGTCTGCCCGGGGTCAAAGTAATATGCTTCATCGATATCGTGTGGAATGCCTAGAAAGTTCATATTCTATAAGCGCATAATCTCGTATGCGGACTGCCACTGATTGTAGCATCAGACAATACGGGTATAGCCTAGACTCTGGAAATTTGATCACACGTGAAGTCATTCCATGCCTCGTCGGGCCGCTGACAGTCATTGTATACGGATGCCCTACTCCATTTGGTGGGCCCATAGGGTGTGGTCAAAACGGCTGTGTCGCTTGTCTGTGCACCAGACGAATATGTCTGAGCATATTATCGCGACGAGAGTGTGTCTTCTGACAGACTGTGCACGTGCTGATCAGGTGGATACAGACTGCCTCTAATATATCACATACGACGTATTTATGATCACTCACGCCTATCTCACCTACTCTTTTACTCACTCACTCACTCACACATACCTCACCCACTCACTCGCTCATTCAAATCTCGCTCACGCCTCATTCACCCACTCACTCACTAAAGTCTTATGACAATGTTGTAGAGGTCACAGAGGGGAATTCCCCTCAAAACTTCATTGTAAAACTGAAAATGCCCTCGTTTTAGACTGTATTGATATAAATTCAGTCAGGTTGACAGAAAATCAGAATAAATGAATTTAGAGGAGAATTCGTGAGGAGGTTATGCACACAGGCAAAAGAGGTTATTATTTTGGCGCCATATCTGTGACTGACAGACGACAGGTTATATAGAAATCGAGATGGAGATAGTGGTACGATTTCCACTTTTTTGAAAGCTAGTGGAGTCATTTGACAATATCGTCGTGAAGATATTCATCTCATTTGCGTAGTGGATACCTCAGCCGTCAGGAGAAGTTGGTGTATTTTGTCCATCCGAAATGTCCAAGGTCGCACCACCTCACGTCCAACCCATTACTCATAATTTCCCTTCACCCAATTCCGAGTGGATTTGCGCATTCTATACTACTCATGCTCTTGAACATTGATCACATATATACACTACTGATACAGGGAATTTGGTAGTAGGCCTACCTGAGTTGTCAAGCTGTGTTGAACACTTCCTGTGGCGGCCTGACTGGACATCCGACCCCGAAATATGGAGTTTATAGTGTTGAAAAAGCTGGATTTTCCGGATCCCACCGGACCAATCAACAGAATCTGAACATATCTCATGCTCAAACTCCTGAGGGGGCTGTAAGATTCAACCTCATCCTTCAGCGTTTTGAAGAGCTGTGTAGCAGAGGAAGAGAGCATCACACAACCGTGCAAGACAATTGCCTCATTTTATTTAATTTCTGTTGATGATTCGCGTGTTTGGAACATGGACAAATGCACCAGTATATGTGCAGTGGAGATTGAAGGAGGTACCATCATATGTGATGTGTTACCGGAAGTGACGTCATGTATGCCCGTCCTCATAATTCATTTATTTCTTACAGTAAAACGCTTGCAAGACGTTTGTCTTACCTTAAAGATGTATACCAAAATATAGATATTCAGTTCATTTCCGCATCATATATAGCATTATTTTAGGGTAATTTACCTCTTTGTTCCATTCGTTCGTCTTCCTCCACGGTTCCATATCTTCCTCATCCGTCCCCTCTGTTATTTTTAATACAAAATTCAGATTCTCAAACTCTAAAACACAATTCTAAAATACAATATATTCTGTATTTCTGTAACAAGTACCGGTAGGTCCTACTCGAGAGGCCGCAAAAGGTTCAACAGATATACTGATATATAGCGAAAAAGGGGGAACAGGTAAACTGTCTTTCCGTGTGGTAGATATATAAAGAATTGCAACTTTAGTATGGTATGACGAGCGAATAAAACAGATACCATTATATTAAACAATCAATGCGTGAGCTTAGGCCTTACATGACTGGGACTGGGCTTATCCAGTAAAATAGGATTATGCCATGCACTGGAAAAATTTATTTTCTTGTAGAAAATGAAATCATGAATCGATAATATTTTGTCTTGAAAAAAGAAAATATTAAGATCAAATAAGAAAAATGAACTTGCCATTCTCCACTGGTAAGAAAATTATTGGCTGGTGTTCTTGAACCAAGAATTTTAAGGATTTCAAGTAGTTGTGCCTTGTGCCGCAGTTTCAGGTTCAGGGAGGGAGGGAGTGACGTCATCAAGAGAAGTCCCGTAATCATCGGTAATGGTATAATCACCGGAAGTGACATCATCACAGGAAGTGACACAAGAACAGGTGTGACGTCATGGCCGAAAGTGTGGGTGGGGGTGTACCACCAGTCGAGTGCGTATGCGTTCCGGTCATGACGTCACTTCCGGCCCATGACGTGTCTGTCAGCCAAAACGTCATAGCCATACATATACAGAGGCCTGAGTCACACACATATACACAATGACGCCACACACACACATGCACGCACTTACTTCCTGTGTACTGTACTCTACAGGGGAGGTAACTCCGTCAGGTAGACAGAACGAACATGGCCTCTTTCTCTACAACTCGCACATGCGCGCCTCCGAAACAGCCCTTTTTGTATTTCTGTCAGGCTGCGAATGTGCAGAATTACGCGAAATTCCAACAGCAACCACCCAGTCGGACTCTCCCCCACGAGCACTTCAAGTTGACACCCTACACGAAACTTCCAACCACCAGGCCAGCCCGACTCTACCCCACGAGCGCTTCAACATGACACTCTACATTTGGACCAGGACTGGTCCACCTCGACCCCAAAACATTCACCCAAACGCTCTTTTGCTACTACTCTCCAACAACGCATGTGCCCAATGTACATACGCATCATAACTTTCCAGCAAAAGTCGACTGACGGCGGCCCCGAGGCTCCTCCCATCGGGTAGAACAAGTACCCATACTGCATAGTTTACTCCACACTAAGAATACCCATGGGTTCGTCTGTTTTGAATGGTTTTTATCGTCTACATCGCCCAAATACGCCCCTGTGCATATGTCCTTTCATCATCGATGCTGTCACCTAGTCTTCTCTGCAGTTACTCCAAGTTTTCATGGGAACACTGCGTGATCCCTGTCCCAGGTTCAAGGTCATATGATATAACCCTATAAAAACTCTCATCAAACCCTCAACCCCCGCCACATCGCCACGCCGCACGAGATTTCGCGGTTTCCTACTACTGATGTCACTTCCGGTGATAACTCCTTGAACCTTAATCTGCGGCCCAAGGTTCCTCCTTTTCCAGTACTGATTCTTTGAAATTCTTCATTCAAGAACGCCAACCAATCGTTTTCTTATGGAAAGATTATCTTTCTTACTTTTTCTTGACATTTTCCCTATTTCTAGACAAATTATCATCGATTCAAGATTACATTTTCTATTAGGAAATTATGTTTCTCCAATGCAAGGATTAAGTTAACTCCAATAGAAGGTTAAATTGTCTTCAAATTTACAATCGTTCTTGGCAGGATTCCCGGTTAGTTTTCTACTGAAATCGGGAAAATACATTTATAAGATAGTACCGGTACTCTATATTTATTCGTTTGCGGACAGCTTATATAGTTTGTAAACTGGGGAAAAGAGAGACTTTTATTCCAGTTCATTAAACAGACAGAATTTAATCTTTGAAATAGCCAATATGATAATGCAGTTTTGTTGAAGAATTTACACGAAGCACTGAAATTAATTGAGTATTATGTATTTGATGTACTGGGCTGATTTTTGCACACTCTATAATTAACCAAAATGCAAAAGGTTATCTTTCTAACATCGCAAACATTTTAATATATGGGCTTTGAGACTATAACGTACTTTCAAAGGCCTTATTCTTCGCGAAGGTTTCACACTTCCCCTTCCAAGCAATTCGTAGCTTTGTCAAAAATATACCACACTTCATACTGTACATCGGTGGAGGTTTCGCGGAAGACATACAAACTATATATAACCATGATATCCGTCAGAATTTCTCCGTATGAATAGCAAATATGTAAAACAAGTTATATGACGACTTTTTGTGGATGTATGAGAGGTTATTTTAAACATTGCATGCTCTCATCTCTTACCTTCTACGGAGTATACCTCTAACTCGGTAACTGTGGAGTCACCGGCTGTAATGTCTTTCATGGTTTGCCCGCCATTGTTATATGTGTGCCCAATATTACCAGGTGATATCTGGAAACAGCCAGTGGATGGATTTTTAACTACTGGTTGAGTGAAAGACGATACGTCGTGTCCGCCTCCAAAGGTAGGACCGTAAGACTGTGCATCATGTATTGCATACGTCTGGATCCCTTGTGTAACGCCGTACTTATAAGGTAAGTATTTGTTCTGGTAGTTCAAACGAAACAGGAAAGCCGAATCGTCTGCTTTCCAGCCACCCGAGGATGTCCAAGGTTGACTGGTATAACCCCCGTACACACAGCCTGAAGGGTTGTAGAATAGGGTGACGGTGGGGCCTTTATTGTCACATCTCTGATGGAAGACCGGACCGTTACATCCGTCTCTCGTGATCTGGTATAGGAGAGTGAACTTCCGGTTTGGTGTTCCGATCCACTCCCTCAATTGCTTCTTATACTGTTTCGTCAGTCGCTCAGCCATCACCTGAAAAAAATAAAACGAATGAACAGAGAAGTATCATTGATGAGACGACATGCAACTTCCGAAGGCAAGTTACGTTGAGATTTTCTCTACACACCATCTTGTCTGGGGATATCAAGGTAAACCTGAAATTGACAGTCTGGAATGAAAATAGACTTACAGTTGTGAAGACGAGCACATCTGATGGGCACATTATAAACAAGAATAAAACTTGGTCAGCTTGATGACAAAATATATTGAAAGTTCATTATTGTTGTTGTTGTTGTTGATCTTGTTGTTGGACAGAACACCATGTGTCAATGTTTTCCACCATTTTTTAGAGTATGAATTCTTCCATAAATAAGGGAACTACTCTTCTCAAGCTGTTTTAATGTCTTCTTTGATTGGACAACAGGTAACCACAACAAGAATATGGTTGACTCTTTCCTAGTTAGCCTGGTTTCATTGGTTTTCCGGGGGATTTTTGGAAACAATTTGAGCGTGAAAAATGTGACACATTTGTCTATATTTCCATTTCCAGTTTAGAATAGTGGACTATTTTTATCTGTTAAGATGTGAGAAAGCTTAAATTATCGCCATCTTGCCATAATTGTTTCTCTAATTTTATGGCACCGCTATACAAAGCTTTTGTCGTAGCCGGGGCTCGAACAACGAACGGTGAAGTCCAACTTGAGAAATATGATAGTCTTTATTCACGGATATTCATGATGAACCAAGAACATCGTGCGAGGCAAGAAAGTTACACGAGGAAAAGAAAAACCCTGTAATGAAAAACAACAATCTGCCTTGCTTAACTTGTCCATGGATATGGGACCACATGAATTATTTGATATACTATAAAGATGGATCAGTAAGGAATCATTTCGAACAATATTTGATTACCAATAACATGATCGATAATAATAATTGATGAATTTATCAGTGAGGAATCATTTTGGACAATATTTGATTACCATTAACATGATCAATAATAATTGATTATTAGAAATGGCATTGATTTATCAATGTATGATAAAATAAATCATTACATGATTAGGGAATTTATATCCATAATGTTATACATGCTTAATAATTAAATCCATTCGACTAACATTTAATGTTTATAAAATTAAAGTACAAGAAAAGGTCATAGAGTACACTTGGTCTACATGTATCTGTCATACATTGTTCAATTTGCTTGTTGGTTTGTGATTGTTGCTCTGAAACCTGTTTCTGCAGTTGTGACAAACCTTCTTGTAGCTGTTTTTGTCCACTGGCTAACTGTTGAACTATTTCGTGCTTGGCAACATAATCTGATTTAGCATGTTCTACACTACCAACCTGCAGGGATCCACCACCTGATTCATCATCAGATGCAACCTCAAGAGTCCTTACCTTCCCTCTGAATCGTGATTCAATTTCAGAATCTCTAAAGAAAGTTAAAGCTTCCTCTCGCATTTTTGCAAAGGTCTTATCAACACTAGCCATTTCTATACGGCGAAGATCCTTGTGCGTTGTCGAATCACGAGCGCCGCGCACGAATTGTTCCTTAAGGGCATAGTTTCGCAACCGTTGCAAAGCGGTACGTTCTTCTTGGTCACTAGCTGCAGTTTCCAAACGCGTGTACAATCTCATAAGCGCACGGCTGAAATCAGCCAGATTTTCATCTTCCAGTTGTTCGTGAGAATGGAAGGTACTATTAAGAGACTGCACGGACTCACGCTGGCCAAAACGTCTCTTCAGGACACCAACCAATTGGTCAAAATTCCGACGAGTTTCAGCGGTGCTACACTGTATTTCTTCTTTAGCCGGCCCAGCCAAATGATCAGTTATAATACTGGCACGGTCATTACCCACAACACCGGTTTGCCTAGCAAACACTTCAACTTCATCTAGCCACTCCCTTAATGTCAGATCACCAGGCTTCCTTGGCTGACCATAAAAGTTAGAAAGTTTCAATGTTAGAAAGGTCTGGTTAATTTTCAAATTTTGGAAAGCTGCAGTCAAAGTCTGGGCAATTGCCTGGCTGGACTGAGCTATTATCTGAGCAACATTGAGTGCTTCAGCCTGTTCATCCGCCATCTTGTGAAAGACAGCAAGGGAAGAGCTCAAATATTTAAACTAAGACAACAAGGGTGGGGGAAAAAACGAATGGGTGCACTATATACTACTAGCAAGTCCACACATGGTACATACTAAATGGCGACAAGATCGATTATTAATCCCTAAACCAACACTAGACTTGACAATCAAAATTGGGCACTCCAAATCCCCTAAATAAGGAGAAACAGCAGTAGTGAATGACACCCATAATACTTTGCCCAAATCCACCCCAAAATGGTATATAAACATTGATCTTAGTAAACAGAATCATGCCTGTTCAGCTACTTACAAAATGATCGCACTATTGTCATGATCAATGAACGTTTCAATTTATGATTCAGCATCTAAGCCCAAACATTAAGAGCAGTAACACAAGGATGCTCAAGGGTTTTTCCTCTTCATGAGTTATAAATGTCTCTTCCAATTCCAACACTGTCTGTGCACTTCCTATTGGCAGATATCACAACAGGGAATCCACCCTTCTAGACTGATGCAAGTTCATGATTGGTTAGTATCCTAGTCCGGAAATCCAGAAGCAGACAGAAGAAATTTCCCAGTCAGATCATCCCACTTCTTGACACCACTATAGCCGGGGCTCGAACAACGAACGATGAAGTCCAACTTGAGAAATATGATAGTCTTTATTCATGGATATTCATGATGAACCAAGAACATCGTGCGAGGCAAGAAAGTGACACGAGGAAAAAAAAACCCTGTAATGAAAAACAACAATCTGCCTTGCTTAACTTGTCCATGGATATGGGACCACATGAATTATTTGATATACTATCAAAGTAAATAGGGATGGATAAACCATGAAATAACCCATCACGATGCGATTACTATCGGTAAGGAATCATTTCAATCAATATTTGATTACCAATAACATGCTCGATAACAATAATTGATGAATTTATCAGTGAGGAATCATTTTGGACAATATTTGATTACCATTAACATGATCAATAATAATTGATTATTAGAAATGGCATTGATTTATCAATGTATGATAAAATAAATCCCATTACATGATTAGGGATTTATATCCATAATGTTATACATGCTTAATAATTAAATCCATTCGACTAAGATTTAATGTTTATAGAATTAAAGTACAAGAAAAGGTCATAGAGTACACTTGGTCTACATGTATCTGTCATACATTGTACATGTAGGCCTACCTTAGTATCAATTGCTCCTAGGCCTGATGAATGACGACCACAGAAGTCCACTTACTGAGTCACATGGTCACTACATGACTGAGGAGAGAATTCAGTTGACCCAATTTAATCCGTTATCTCGAGTAATTGATGACCATTTAACTTATCACTTGATTTGATAAGGCAATTACAATTTATTTGATACACAAATCAATCAATACATTGGATTCGCGGAAATAAATGAATTCAATACAAGGAATTATTCCGGTCTAACAGAGATCGTTATGGTATCACATATGAAAACTGTGTACGTACCGCGAATGATTTACAATTATGGCGGGAATGAAATGTGACACAGTTTGTCGGTTCAAAGTAGCATCATCACATATTACATATTTAATGCGAAAATGACAGTTTCACAGATGGCAGAACATTGTTAGGATTATCAGAATCTCATTTCACACCGCATTATCGACACAATAAGTTAATTTGTCGGACAATCAACCCGACGCCATGCATCGAGACTGTTCTCTCTGGCGTAGTCCTACAGGTGGTTGTACGGACCACATTACAACGACAACACTGCTCTATCGAGAAACAGTTCCCTTTATCGTGCTGATACATGCTATATTATCCAATTTCAATTAAAGTGAAATTATCAGAGCTGTATTACATCAAGAAAATATCTATTAGTGATCGCGGCACAGCAGAACGGAAATGCACAGCGAAAATACATCAGAGAAAAATAGTGCCTGTGCTGGCCTGATGAAACCTGACGTAACACTAACAGCTGATCGAAGAATTCAGCCGGTCAAGGGGACGCAACTCTTAATGGCATATTTACAAAAAAATAGGATCCACAATCGTGGACCACACGACACACCCATCCGGGCATCCCGACAAATCACACCCCTTCCTTCTATAATTCACTGATCTATCATATATACGTTTCAACAAAACCCTTATTACGACATATTCCCTACACACTTGGTGTCTTCATACCCATGTATATTCTTCTGGTGTCGCATCATCGTCGTATCTGGTAAATGTGCGTTCCCACTTAGAACAGGTATATAACCCCTTTTGACGGTTCTGCGTCGACTGTGCACGTCTTTGGGATACGCTTGCCTTCATGGGCGAAACACAGTGACGACCGCCATCACCTAGCTTAAAGCTTCTACGCCCTGGTGAAATAGCTCAAAAGCTCTGATTAGTCTAGATATGCCATGGAATTGCGCCTTAATGCCCGTTCCAACGCCTTATCGCCCTATCTTACCGCCTTAACTCCCATCTCAGTGCATTAACGCCCTATATTATCGCCTTAACGCCTTGTCCTAACGCCTGAACGCCCTAGCTTAATGCCCTGTCGAACGCCTGAACGCATTACCAACCGCCCAGTCACAGAGATATGCTTTGACCATTGGCCCATGAAAGTGATGTCACCACCAGAAGTGGCGTCTCCGCGTCGATGTGTGCCCACCTGGTGGCGCCGCAAGTGACGTCAACACCGGAAGTGACGTCATTACACGCCTGTCCGCTCACCTGGTGGATCCGCCTGCACCCTCTAGATTGCGGGCGATAGGGGGAACGCCGCCGCCAAGATAGTGCATTAAGGCGTTAACATAGCGCCTTAAGGCGTTGAGACAGGCGTAAGACGTAACGACGGGCGTTGAAGGGTGTCAATGCATTTCGATGAATTAGCGTCAATTCCATGGCATACCGTATCTAGATCAATCAGAGCTTTTAAGCTATTTCACCAGGGCGTTGAAGCTACAATGTCGGGGATCCTAGAGGTATATCAGGGTATTCTCAACCATTCATATTATGTACGGACCCATGCCCGCTATTACAACGTGCCATTATTTGGTGCCTGCACTACTCCTTCGAATCTCACCATTTTCCTGGGAATTCCCCTGCTATGCCTGGGGATTATCTTTCCCTCGCTTTTTTTGCTTTGCATATAACCTTGAAGTGCCTACGGGGCATATCCAGCACCCCCGAAACTGCTCTTTCTCTACTACTTCCCAGTGTGCATGTGCGTATCACCACCAATCTGACTCTACCCTATAAGAGCTTAAATAGGATATCACCCACGTTATATCTGGATCTGCAGATTGACAGCAGCCCGTCCAGCCAGATTCTCCCCCACAACCGCTTCAGTATGAAACCTCACACCCATGTGGACCACGGATGGTCCATCTCTGCCCCAAAACGTCCACCCAGGTGCCCTTTTCTCAATATTCCCAGACTGCGCATGCGCAGATTAACAGCAGTTCCACTACACACCACCCCAGTCGGACTCTTCCCCTCAAGGGCTTCAATACGAGACGCTATACGGCCTATTTGGACCGACCAACGTCCACCCAAATGCCTTTCGTCTACTACTGCCCGAATGCGCATACGCAGATTGAAACCGGAAGTCACGTAATCTCCGGGAGTGACATCATCCCCGGAAGTCCTTCAACTGGAAGTGACCTTTGACCTTTGAACCAGACGTGACGTCGTACCGGAAGTGATGTCCCCTCCGCGTGACGTCACCAGCCTCAATACTCGGGGATAGGTCCTTTATATACTACTGCTGACACAGCGCACACACAAACCAATATCTCATGACTGTCCATGGTCGAATTCAACCCTTTTTCGTAATTTCCGTTGTAGGAAATTGGCGGAAAAATTTGTGAAATTTTTTTCACCGAAGAAAATTTCCAAGCAATATAAATGTGTGGCTTGTGCATGCGAATATATAAAGGCTCGAATGAGCAGGAGGAGAAAAACAATTTTGACGTTTTCATGGCTATTCCAATAAACATCAACATTTATTCAGGACTATTCAGGGGTTTTCCATTATCGTGACGACCCTGTACAAAAGAAGAGAGTTATGAACCGAAAATTTCAGAAATATGTGGAAACCTATTTTTATCCAGACATTTTATCCAGGCTTTGCATAAATATTGCATGAGCATAGCCCATATAACAGATTAATACAGTTTCTAAAAGCGTGACACCAAAAACATATCAAACTAGAGGCCACGGCCACACTTGATCCCATCGGCCTAACTCAGAAACTCTAGCTGTGATAGGTAAATTTAGGGTAAGAAGCGTGGCAGTCCGATTCAGAAACACCCCCCAAAATAGACTCCTTAGCCGATGTTTTCGGGCTACCATCGGCCTAACTAGGCCATTGTCACTTGATTGGTTGCTTAGCATGATCTTGATTTTTTAAATACAGATGTTAGATACTATAATTATTTATTATTAATTATTGAATTGCAAACCAATTGTATACGAATATGACGCCTATGAATAAGTTTTACTCATGCAAATGTAAATCCCTCATCTATTTTGATTATTTGCCCTCAAAATATAGATGAGGGTTGGTCATGCTAAAAAAACAATCAAGTGACAATGGCCCTAATGTGAATTGTCTGTCGCTTTCATATCATCAACATATTTTGCTGGTACTTTATATCAGACCCTCCAATTCAGATATATGCGGTTCACACATGAAAATGGAATATACTGTGTATGACTCTCTGCAAAATTGACTGGATATTAATATATTGTGTACAGACTGTGACTTATGATATGTGAAGGTGGAATAAGTTGATTAGCGGCTTCTGGAGCGTTAATGTCGTTATGTTGACATGGAAGCTACAAATTTAATCGAAATGTATAGAGTTTCAATGGGCTTAGGCTTTACAACCCAACAATGCTGTGTACAAAAACAAAATAAAGTCAAGACTCTAGCTGCAATGTAGCTCTGGTATAGCCTTGTTCTATACTACGTGAGAACAACGTTATGGCTGCAAACCAATCACCAGATAGAGTTGCTGGGAAAGTGCCGCACGGGCAATATTTGCCGAACCAATTGACCATAACCAATAAATAATTCGATTCTATGTCCACTTAGCTTTCATAAAACATCTTGTTTATGAGTGAATTACAACGACAACATTACAACGACAACACTGCTCTATCGAGAAACAGTTCCCTTTATCGTGCTGATACATGCTATATTATCCAATTTCAATTAAAGTGAAATTATCAGAGCTGTATTACATCAAGAAAATATCTATTAGTGATCGCGGCACAGCAGAACGGAAATGCACAGCGAAAATACATCAGAGAAAAATAGTGCCTGTGCTGGCCTGATGAAACCTGACGTAACACTAACAGCTGATCGAAGAATTCAGCCGGTCAAGGGGACGCAACTCTTAATGGCATATTTACAAAAAAATAGGATCCACAATCGTGGACCACACGACACACCCATCCGGGCATCCCGACAAATCACACCCCTTCCTTCTATAATTCACTGATCTATCATATATACGTTTCAACAAAACCCTTATTACGACATATTCCCTACACACTTGGTGTCTTCATACCCATGTATATTCTTCTGGTGTCGCATCATCGTCGTATCTGGTAAATGTGCGTTCCCACTTAGAACAGGTATATAACCCCTTTTGACGGTTCTGCGTCGACTGTGCACGTCTTTGGGATACGCTTGCCTTCATGGGCGAAACACAGTGACGACCGCCATCACCTAGCTTAAAGCTTCTACGCCCTGGTGAAATAGCTCAAAAGCTCTGATTAGTCTAGATATGCCATGGAATTGCGCCTTAATGCCCGTTCCAACGCCTTATCGCCCTATCTTACCGCCTTAACTCCCATCTCAGTGCATTAACGCCCTATATTATCGCCTTAACGCCTTGTCCTAACGCCTGAACGCCCTAGCTTAATGCCCTGTCGAACGCCTGAACGCATTACCAACCGCCCAGTCACAGAGATATGCTTTGACCATTGGCCCATGAAAGTGATGTCACCACCAGAAGCCTATACTACGTGAGAACAACGTTATGGCTGCAAACCAATCACCAGATAGAGTTGCTGGGAAAGTGCCGCACGGGCAATATTTGCCGAACCAATTGACCATAACCAATAAATAATTCGATTCTATGTCCACTTAGCTTTCATAAAACATCTTGTTTATGAGTGAATGTCCGTGTGACAAGAGATCTAAACTTGGACGAGGGGGGTGAAACTGTCCACATCGCCGCAATCTTTACATCGATCAGAACGCTGATTACGCGCCACAACTCGCGATAAAGACTACACGCACAACGGCGATGTGGACAGTTTTACCCCCCTCATCCGAGTTTAGACGTCTTGCAAAACTAAAAAACGACCAGTCGCTGATAAACAATGTGTTTTATGAAAGGTAAGTGGACATAGAATCGAATTATTTTATTAGTTATGGTGAATTGGTTCGGCAAATATTGCCCGTACGGCACTTTCCCAACAACTCGATCTGGTGATTGGTTTGCAGCCATAGCGCTGTTCTCACGTAGTATAGAACAAGGTATTATTGATAGGAACAGTTGTGGCTAGGTCAGCTTCTACAGTCGTTGTAGATATTTTCCCTTATGTCACCATGGAAATAACAAAAACATCGAAATGTACCCAGTTTTAACATGCTTGTGCATTATCCCCCTGTTATATGGATATTTTCCGTTATGTTGACATGGAAACCACATAAATGATCGAAATGTACCCATTTTCCACTGACTTGTGATTTAACCCCCAACAATGCTGCATCCCAAATTCCATCTGGCATACATCCGGAATATATGCCGATGTGATAAAACAACAACGCGCTACCGTTCAAGCCCCAAAACGTAATTCTAGGTCAAGCATATCTCAAAACAGTACAATAAGGTGGCTGTAAATCTAGCCTGTGATATCGAGCAAGTCGTCGTCGTTTTAGACGTGATGGCTAATCGATATCTGGACACTCGCAACTGTCGTTGCAATCGCAGGAACTGGAAAAAAGGACTTTGGTGGACGAGGGAGGGGTGAAGCGTTTGTTAGTACAGTTAATGTTTTTCTCAGGCCTTAAGGATAGCAGCTTAATTCAGTACAATCACCACCAACCCAACCCCAAATCACCCCACCAAACCACCCCAAATCACCCTCATGCAGGCAAGCCATAAGCTCACATCTGGGGCATAACGAACAGCTCGCAACAATCAGAGATCCGACCTAATTTAGTGGCAGGTGACTTGACTACCTGAGAATCCGTATAACTGTCTCCATTTGTTTGCTTTTTTTCAGACACTTCCCCACCTCTGTACACCTGAGACTTTTGTTGCGGGGCCTCTTCTCTTGCTTACAATGCCAACTTGTTTGTTACGATGAGACATACCTGTATTTGAGCTCACCTCTTCTCAATCCGCTTATCGACTGTTACTCAGGTAGATTGCTGACTGTAGGAGAAATGACTTGAGTTGGTTTCATTTTCATTCACAGGCTGTACGGCGGGCGCTGAATGCACCCGGTAATGCACATTCTGGGGTTTCCGAAATCATGATGAGGGTCAAGACGCTAAACGTCACATACAGAATAAACAAATTTATTCCCGCTGTGATATACGATTCAGACATTACAGTACCGGTGTGGAGACTATAAAAAAATCTGGTGGCTGAAAGTGTGCAGCTCCTATCTACTTACCCAGCTTCAACAGTTTTTCTGTACAAAATGGATGCGTGTCCGTCCTTTGGTGCAGTAGAAACGGACGTGCGAAGGGACACTACTCCGGACATCCAGTAGGCCTACCTAAAACTTATGGTTGGACTTTAACCCCCTTTCAAAGCTGGGCACTGTTATCGGCCTATTCTGATCGAAGATTTAAGACTATGATCCTTCAATATGTGGAAAGGTTGGTGCTAATCATGAGTTAGGGTTCAAATGTTCATTCAGTGGCCTATGAAGGTACATACACATTTGCGTACACTTCGTCATCCATAAGATGGCTTGCGAATCGTGTCTCCATTATCGCGGAGCGATATCCGGTACTTTACCGTATTCTGTTCGGCCTTCATCCGGTGGAGAACAGACTTTGTTCGGCCTTCATCCGGTGGAGAACGGACTCGAGAAACCAGATAAAATTACAGGTTTTCATACCACTTCCAAAACAGTTATTGCCTGGGCTTACAAAATATATAGATATGAATAACTTCGTATCATTCAAGAGGTGTGGTAGATCTGTAATTCTGAACAAGAAGGACATCACATGACTCGAAAATGGCGGGTTACGTCGGTAGACTTCAGTTGATTGGCTGACGAAGTCACGTGGTATTGATTTCTGGAAATTCCCTCTTGCAGTTACCGAAAGTATGCTGGAAATGGATACACACGACCCCAGGGTCAGTCTTACCGCGTATAGATGACCCAGATTGTTACAGGTTGGGTACATACAGATTCATGAAGAAAGGTTATATTGGAGAAATCTTTCCATAGCGCATGCTCCGTTTCACAGACTCACTGCTATATGCTCCGGTAAGGTGGTTGACACTGAGGATCATATTGTTCCATACTAAAAATATCGAAGTAGGCCTACATGTATATGACATATCCCAGGTCCATGCTGAGGCATTCGTTATTTCCGGTATCTATTTAAAGCTTTTGAAATTGGGCGACAGTCCATCCACCGCTCGTTTTTATTACACGCGTTTTCTTTTAAACTTTGAACCAAACAAAATGTGAGAATAATACGGACGTCCCGAGATCGTAAACTTTAACCTCTCTCTTTTTTTAGATAAGGTTTTAATCAGATCGATTTGTTTATCATTGACAGTTCAATGTTCAACGGTTGGTATCTTTCGTTTGCAATTGTCGTTGCAATCGCAGGACTGGAAAAAA